>CAUYTI010058674.1:0-13598 GCA_963575145.1 Galago senegalensis | reverse complement strand
ATCCAGTCATCAGTGGATGGGCATTTAGGTTGATTCCATCTCTCTGTAGTTGTTAATTGTGCTGTGATAAACATGCAAGTACAAGGATCTTTTTGATACAATGATTTAGTTTCCTCTGAATAGATATCCAGTAATGGGACTGCAAGATCAAATGGTAGGTCTACTTTTGGTTCTTCGAGAAATCTCCCTACTGTTCACCACAAAGATTGTACTAATTTATATTCCCATGCATAGTGTGCAAGTTTTCCCTTTTTACCTCATCTCTGCCAAAATCTATTAGTTTTTTTAAATCATGGCCCCTCTAAATGTAGTAAGATGGCATCTCGCTATAGTTTTAATTAACAATTCCCTGATGATTACCGATGATGAACATTATTTCATATGTTTCTTGGGCATTTGTATATCCTCTTTTGAAAAATACCTATTTGTATCATTTGCCCATTTTTAAATGGTTTTTTTATTTTTTTCTTGCTGAGTTGTTTGAGTTCCTTATAGAATTTGGATATTAGTTCTTTGTCAGACACATAGTCTGCAAATGTTTTCTCTTGTCATGTATATTGTCTATGTACTCTTTTGATTGTTTCCTTTGCTGTGCAGAAGCTTTTCAGTTTAATTTAATTTTATTTGTCTGGTTTTGTGTTTATTGCATTTGCTTTTAGGGTCTTTGTTAAAATTCTTCACATGGGTCAGTGTGAAAAAGCATTTTTCTAGGTTTTCTTCTAGGATTTTTATTGTTTCATGTTTTACAATTAAGTCTTTAATATATCTTGTTTTAATTTTTGTATATGGTGAAAGGCAAGGATCCAGTTCTTAAATTTCATTTATTTATATTGCCAGATTCTTATTACATTTAAGAGATGATTTTGAAAAGATCACCTAAAAATTAAGTGAATTTCCTAGGATTTACGCTGCATGTAAGTGTTTGCACAGAATGTGAGCTGCTGTGACAAATGCTAACATTTCAGAACTTATAATCAGTCACCTGCTTCAACACAGCTATTTGTGACTTCTGTGACTTGTGGTTCTGCCTTCTTCTAAGGTCTCAGAATCCTCTGTCTTCAGATAAAGGTCAGGAAAGCACAGTAGGGTGAATGTTCTTAACTAGTTTGGCTCAGAAGTAATATTCATCATTTCTGCTTACATTCCCTAGTCTCATAGTTGCAGTTATATTCAAGGGGTGGGGTTACCCTGGGGCATGTGTCCTTGCAGAGTACACACCTGCTGGCCACCAGTCTGTGATATGAAAGATGGCATGAAAGTTTGAAGTATCTCTGTGTGGGAGAGTTAAATGAGAGTTAGTTCAGAAACCAAAATATTATGACACTAAGGCTTATGTTCTCACTACTATGCCAGATTGCCTCTCAGCAAATACATACAATTCAGTGACAGCCCATTATAAAGAGAAAACAGAAAATCATGTTGCATTACTTGCTATTGTAGTTTTATTTATAAAATAAGGTATTTGTTTTTTAATAAAAAGTTATATCACCTTACCATCACCTAGTCACACAAATTCTAATAAAAATTCAAGGTATATAAATATGTATCTTATTTGAGGACATGAAAGATGTCCAAGACATGCCTCTTTTCATTATAATGGTTTATAATACATTTTTAATAAACATGTCTAACAAAATAGAAATAGGCAAAGCTTAGGAAAATTAAGACCAACCAATTCTTGGTTTGTTTTTAGTCTGCTGCCTTGATTTCCTTAAGACTGGACATTTTATTTGAAGTGAATTAATAAACATGCAAACAGAATACGGAATGATAAAACACAAAGGTAGTGACCTCTATGATGCGTTAGAGTTTGTTAAAATATAACTGTGGTTTATCCAATAGAAACTGAATCCATAAACGTAGCAAACAAAAGCTTCTGTTTTTATCACAAACAGAAATAGAACTAGATTTCATGCTTGCAACTAGGTTTGTCTTAAAAATCTGAAGCAAATTCATTTTTTCTTTTAGAATTCAACAAGTGGGCATACTGCAGTTCATACGAGTTTAGTACCAAACCACTGCAGTAAAGCAAATATCACAATAATGCAAATCACACAAACTGTTTGGTTCTCCAGTACATATAAAAGTAATGTTTATACTCTACGATAGTCTATTCAGTGTTCAATGGTATTAGGTTTTGCTAAACAGTATGTAAACTTTAATTTAAAAATACTTCATTGCTAAAAGATACTATCAATTATCTGAGACATCAGCAAGTCATCATCTTTTTGCTGGTGATGCTGATGGTTGATGTCTGATCAGGGAAGTGGTTGCTGAAGGTTAAGGTGGCTGTGGCAATTTCTTAAAATAAGACAAAAATAAATTTTGCCACGTCTATTGATTCTTTGTTTCATGGAAGATTTCATTGTAGTATGTCATGCCATTTGATAGCATTTTACTACAGCACAACCTCTTTCAAAATTGTAGATAACCCTCTCAAACACTGCTGATTTACCACATCTGTTTAAGTAATATTTTAAATCCCTTGTTGTCATTTCCACAGTGTTCACAGCATCCTCACCAGGAATAGTTTTCATCTCAAGAAACTACTTTCTTTGCTCATCCATAAAAAGCAACTTCTCATCCACTCAAGTTTCAAAATGAGAGTGCAGCAATTCAGTCATAACTTCTGGCTCCACTTCTAATTCTAAGTTCTTTTGCTGTTTCCAAAGCATCTGTAGTTACTTTTTCCACTGACATCAGTTGGTTACAACCAACTTACTCCAAAATCCTGTTAATGCTGATATTTTGACCTCCCTCATGAATCACAAATGTTCTCAATGGCATCTAGAATGCTGAATCCTTTCTAGAAATTTTTCAATCTACTTTGCCTATCTCCAGGGGAATTACTAATAATGATAGCTATAACCTTACAAAATGTATTTCATAAATAATAAGACATAAAAGTAAAAATTACTACTTGATCCATGAGCTATAGAGTGGATATTGTTAAAAACAACATTAATTTTAATCTTCTTGTACATCTCCCTCAGAGCTCTTAGGTGACCAGCTACATTGTCAATGAGCAGTAATAGTTTGAAACGAATATTTTTTCTGAGCTAAAATTATTCAGTAAATTATACTGTAAAGAAATGTGTGATCGTACAGGCCTAACAAAGTTTCACTTATAAAGCACAGAAGATACAGCATAATTTGTGACGGCCCTAGGGTTTCTGAAGTGGTTAATGAGTACTGGCTTCAACTTAAAGTCACCAACTACTATTACCTCTTAACAAGAAAGTCAATCTATCCTTTGAATCTGTGAAGTATTGAAACCAGGCATTGACTTTTTCTGTTTAACTATGATAGTCCTAGGTGGCATCTTCCAACAGAGGGTTGTTGTATCTACATGATGAAAATGTAGATGTTGTATCTACATGTTGAAAATCTGTTGTTTAGTGTTTCATCAATATTCTTAATTAAATTTTCTGAATAACTTGCTACAGCTTCTACATCAGCCTTTGCTGCTTCACTTCCCACTTTTTTATGTTATGGAGACATCTTCTTTTCTTAAACATCATAAAATAATGTCTGCTAGCTTCTACTTTTTCTTCGGCAACTTCCTCACCTCTCTTGGCCTTCACTGAATTGAAGACAGTTAGGGCCTTGTTCTGGATTAGGCTTTAATATAAGGGAATATTGTGGCTGGTCTGACCATGTGGCCAGACCACTCACACTTTCTCCACATCAGCAATAAGGCTATTTCGCTTTTGTATCATTTGTGTATCTGAAGCTGCCCTTTTCATTTCCTTCAAGAACTTGTCCTTTGCATCCACTATGTGGCTATCTTGACTTTCAACAAGCCTTCCTCACTAAGTTTAATCATTTCTAGCTTTTAATGTAAAATGAGAGATATGAGACTCTTCCTTTCACTTGAACACCTAGAGGCCATGGTAGTATTATTATAAATAATTGGCCTAATTTCAATATTGTTTCATCTCAGGGAATAGGAAGGCCTGAGACGAGGGAGGGAGATGGGGGAGCAGCCAGTTAGTGGAGCAGTCAAAACATATACAACATTTATCCATTAAGTTCACCATCGTATAAGGGCATGGGCCATGGTGCCCCCAAACAATTACAACAGTAACATCAAAGATTCCTGACCATAGATCACCATGACAGATCTAATTATAATTTACAAGTTTTAAATACTATGACACTTACCAAAATGTGACACAGAAACACAATCAGCACATGCTGGTGGAAAATGGCACCAGTAGATGTGTTCATTTCAAGTAGCTGCAAACCTTCAATTTGTAAAAGAAAATCTGCAAAGTGCCATAAAATGAGGCACGGGCATGGCTGTATTCATTGTCCATCTCTTTCTTCTAATTTCCCCTCTAACCAATCAAGTTTGTAGTATGGAAAAAGACACATACTTATGTTGGCACATGCTGAGAATCTCTAAACATGTTTGTTTATACATGCTCCTTCTTCAGTCATCAATTGTTTCCATACAGCCTTTGGAAAACAGAGGGATTTATGTACTGGTAGCATGGGCCACTTGTGTGGTATAAATATATATATTGCTAAGTAAACATTATATACACATAAAATATGTACATAACACTAAGTCTTGCGCATACAAGAGCAAAAGACAGTGCCTTCTGGCTTAGCTCAGAAAATGTAATTTCTATAATAAGTCATTTTTTTCCTTGTATTTTGGTAGTTGAGATAAAACTTTCTCACACACACAAACAAAAGGAAAGGAAGAGTAGCGATACTCTCAAAAACTAAACAGACCCCAAACCAATGAATGCTACATGGTCAAACGTCATCATAAGTGGTTTGATGTTTGTTTGTTTATTCAGGCCACTCTGAATAAAAAATTCAATATTCATCAGATTAAGAGAGAAGTTTCTATTAGTTTTTTTATGGGTAGAACTTGATCTTCTTTCTTTAACATTCCAAAGCTGGACAGCGTATTGGCAATGCTTGTCATTACTCAGGGTCGCTATAGGGTTCTAAAGACTCACTGTGTCTATCTTGGCTTATCGCTCTAAAGAGATTAATCTCCAAACAATAATCTTCTTTAAACTTAGATTTGAACTTTTTAGTCTGTCAAGAAAGACAGGGCAGGATTCAGAATGACAGAGAAAATATGTAAAGTATATAAAGAAAAAGAAAAATTCCTTTCCCAATATTAAGTCCTTGTTAAAAGCCTTCACTATAGAAGCCTTCCTTTTTCACCTAATTCCTCAGAAGTCACCTACTAGTAACAACAAAAATAGTTCCAGTTCAGAGCAATCAAAAAAAAATTTACAAGAATTGTTTTTCTTCTCTCTTCTATCTTCTCTCCTTCCTGCCCAGAATTTGCCATTGATTGGAAGCAAGTTCTATGTTCACAGCAATTTATCTTTCTACATCAGCTGTTTCTAGGTGATAAATATACCATTTTCAAATTAGTATGGCATTCATGCAGTTAATTATATGCACTAGAAATTATTTTCATCAGGAATGTAATTTTCACCACACAGAAACTAAAGTAGAAATCTTCCCGGAACACCCAAATCCTGGGCATTAACTTTTATAGGCATTTCTCCCTAAGCAAACATCTTAGAAGGGATATATTCTGAGAAAAATAGTAAAAACTTTGAAGGAATAGTAAACATCACCCCCCCCAAAAAAAAGGATGTCTAGGAATAAGCAAAAAAACACAGCTTTCTTCCAAATCAAAGGGAATCACCTAGAACCTCCCCCAATAAAGTCCTCATTCTTACCCTCATGTAACTTAGAGCCTAAGTTATGAATTTTTTATTGACTTATTTTGATTCAGTTATAAAGCTACATTTTAATTATAACATGAACTTATCAATACTATATTACTTTCTACCTGCATGACTTTTAATAAATTACAGACAATTGCCAAGATTCATGATCTTGATATAATTTTTCTTTCATCTCACATTTGGCTAAGCCCTGACTCTTTTGATACCATTTAGCTATAAAGAATAAAAGCCCAAAGTGCTTATTAGGTTATTGTACAATAGCTGATGAAACTCCAACAAAAAAGCCACTCTTCAAATTTTACTTTTATTTTTGGACTCAGTTAAAATACTTCTAAAACATGCATGCTTTGACTTTGAGAAGATGTAATTGTGATATTAAATTTTATTGAAATTTCTCAGGTCCTGATTTGTGTACAGGCTGGCGCTCCGAGTTCCCACGAAGCAGTAAAACGTTTAAAATACTGTCTGTGCAAATGCAAAATTTATGAATTCAC
The DNA here is from genome assembly GCA_963575145.1 of Galago senegalensis. Classification (NCBI taxonomy): domain Eukaryota; kingdom Metazoa; phylum Chordata; class Mammalia; order Primates; family Galagidae; genus Galago; species Galago senegalensis. The sequence continues at coordinate 7,375 of CAUYTI010058674.1, read as the reverse complement.
ACATCTCTGGTTGATTTATGTGAAATAATAATGCACTATTTAATGCTTAAACATGGCTAGGAGCAATGCTAGGCTATCAAGATGTACAATGGAATAATAGATTTATAAGACAGATAACCTTCTTGCCTAGAGAAGCTTGTTTAAAGGTGTTGTACAGATATATTAAACTATATGTAATTTTATACTAACTTAATGCTGTAGGCCTATACTGCAAGCAATAAAAGATTACAACCATGGCATTTGCAATAATAAAATGATCTGGCTATTCAACACACAGTATCCGAGGACTAAAGGAGAAAGGAACTTGTTTCAAACTTTTGTCCCTTTTCATTCATTGCTCTTTACAAAATATTTCTTCCCCTTTATGTGACCAACATAAATCCATGGTCCAGGGGTTGGCTCTCCTGATGTAACTGAGGGGAAAGTTTTCTACGAGGACAGTAATTGCACGTTCCCAGGAGGCCTCCAGGCACATTTAATTATCACCTGATTTACTTCAGCGACTAACCAAAAACTTAATAAGATGAAATATGAGAAAATTATAATTGGCAGTTTTCTGGTGGTATGTTTACTTTTTCTTACACCATGCATGTAGTTTTTTTTTTTTTTTTAATTAAGGAAGGAAATACATTTCCATCTGACTGTTTGGGGAGTTTTGATCACTGTAAACACTTATATGCCTGAGCCCAAATTTTATGTTCACCTGAGTTAAACGATATAAAAGAATCCTCCCTAATCATCAAAGAAATACAAATCCAAATGACCCTGAGATATCACCTAACCCGAATGAGAATAGCCCACATCCCAAAGTCACCGTGCTACAGATGCTGATGCAAATGTGGAGAGAAGGGAACCCTTTTACACTGCTGGTGGGATTACAGACTAATACAGCCTCTTTGGAAGGAAATGTGGAGAATCCTTAGAGAACTCAAAATAGACCTTCCATTTTATCCCACAATCCCACTCCTGGGCATCTACCAAGAAGAAAAAAAATATCATTTTATCATAAGGACATTTGCACTAGGCTATTTATTGTGGCTCAACTTACAATTGCCAGATAGAAACAACCCAAGTGCCCATCAACCCATTCATGGACTAATAAACTGTGGTATATGTACACCATGGAATATTATTCAGCCATAAAAAGATGCAGACTTTACATCTTCTGTATTAACCTGTATAGAGTTGGAGAACATTCTCTTCAAAGTATCCCCATGGAAAAGCAAGTATCCAACGTGTTCAATATTAATATGAAGCCAGTAGTCAAACTAATCCACAGAGAAAAACTCAATTTAATTCAAGTTGGGAGGGGGGAGGAGAGAAAGGAGAGAGGAGAGGGGGAGGGGGAATTGGTGTGGTTTCACTTAATGGGCACAATGTGAGGGTATATGGCACACCTCCAGGGACCCCAACTACAACAGGGACCTCACCTAACAAACACCAACATTGTAACCTAATTTTTTGTACCCTCATATTAATCCGAAATAAAAATAAATTTAAAAAAAAAGATATAAAAGATACTTTAGAATTTTTAGGGTATTATTTTGATCATATTAACACTTTGAATCTTGTAATGATTTTATTTCCAAGTTTAATCTCCTTCCACAGAGTGTGCTGAATAAGAACAAAATGCCTCTGTGAAGGAGAGATACAAACAAGGTAATAAACATGTTTCAAATATTCCCGTTTGTATTGCAATTCTAAATAAATTTAATAGATACGTTAATTCGGCAAAGTGATTTTAATAACCAATGTGTCATTTTAAAAGAAAGCAACTTTGCGTTAACTAAGGCAGAATTTTAATCTCTTAAGATAAGCAAAGTTTTTTCAAATCAGTACTTTAATGCAATTCATTTTACATTAATTAGCCGAGTTACAAACCAAAAGACAAGATGAATAACCAGCTATAGGGAAATAAAGATTAATCCCAAATTTTCAAGTTGTCTTGAAAAGGCATAGCTGAAATCAAATTAAAATTTGATAACATTTTCAAAAACTCATAAGAAATTTTTCTTCTAGCTACCCAAACTTCATTATATCTCTAGGACTACAGTGCCACTTAATTAATTACTTTATTTATTTATTTTTGAGACAGAGTCTCACTCACGTCACCCTGGGACTGAGGCATTAGCTGGGACTACAGGCATCCACCACAATGCCCAGCTAATTTTTCTATTTTTAGTAGATGCAGGGTGTCTCTTTGCTCAGGCTGGACTCAAACTTCTGAGCCCAGGTAAGCCTCCAGCCTTGGCTTCCCAGAATGCTAGGATTATAGGTGTAAGCCTCCGTGCCCAGCCTACATTGCCTGTTCAAGATGTGAAGTTTTTAAAGTTTGAGAGTGATGTCAATTACATGACCTTCAAGCCAGCCACTGGTGTCATGAGATACTCTGATCACTCATTAACCATCAAATGTTCAACTCGCTTTCTGTGCATATGGTGTCTAAAGACCACTGTTTCCAAAGCTATGGTTAATGGCATTTCAGCAACTTTTCTTCCCTATTTACACACACAGTGGAAACATCTGTTATCAAGAAATAGCCCAGTGCTAAAATCTTACGTGGAGCACTAACTGTTGAATGGTTTTCAGCATTTTCAGCAATGCCCTTAGGAGATGTACATTATCTGAATAGCCAAAAATCTAGTAACCAGTTGGTACTTGTCAAAATGATTTTTGAAAAGGTAAAGTGTAGCTTGTCTTCACTGTAACCAGTTTCCTGCAACATTTGCCCAGTTTCCTCAGGTGTATTCAATTGAAACATTGTGCATCGTTACCTCTGTAAAAGTAAGAAGGACCCTGGCGCCATTTAATTTTGGTTACTCAAGGGACACAAATGTTTGCCTACCCAGAAAAAAATACGAATACAAAGGCAGAAGGTGTTATTAGAACTAGAAAACATATTAAATTTAATATTTGAATATTTTGGATTGAAAGTGACTACAACTTCTTTTAGGTCTCTCTGTTCAAATGGCACCAAATAGCACAGCCTGCCACCCCACCCCCGAAAAAAACTACATTATTTTTTATCTTCTTACCCTGCTTTATTTTTTGTCATAGCACTTTTAATACATGAATTATTATGTGTTCATTTGTTTGTTTACTGTGACTCCTACTAAAATATAAGTTCATGAGTTCTGTTCTCTATCGGATTCCCTACATCTTGGACCACAGTTGGCACCTTGTAGCATTCAAGTAAATATTAGCTAAACAAATGAGTTCATGATTTCACAAATTCTTTAGCTTTGAAGAAGTCATTAAATTATTCTGAATTCCAATTTCAGTCTTCCTATAATTTCTAGAATAAGGGAATGGACAAAGTAATCTCTCAGATCTTTTAGACTAAACATGTTTTAATTTTATTAAAATGCTTTAATTTGACTCAGAGACCTTCCTCTCTAAATGATGCTATGTTTTCACAAATCCATTCAGACAAATATTAATTTCCCAAACAACACTGGTTACGGTCATACCCCAGATTAGACATGCCGAAAATGTCCTTTTTTCATTTTAGTAATTCAAATTTGTGGGGTTTTTTTTTCTTAAAATTAAAAAAGAGAAATAGTGGTTGTGCCAGCTATCAATTCATTGCTCTTCAAGTCCAAACCCACCACCCTTCATTGTCATACTGATTCTGGATGTTGCTCCTTTGTCTAGCAGCACAATTCTAAGCTTTATCAGTGGAGGGCAAAATAGGGATACTGGAGGAAAAGGGGGTGTCTCTTCCTCTGTGCTCTCCTCCTCTCCTCTGCAGACTCAGCCAGCCTTGGGGATGCTGGTTGTGCTCGGTGACCCAAGAAGATTCAGAAGCACCCCTGCAGACAACTTCTTAGCAAGTTCAACTGGGTCCCAGGCCAGCAACCCAGAAAGCTGGGCAGGCACTCCGGTGAGCCTTTTGCCAGAGTTCCTCCTGTGTTGGAGCTGATTTCCCAGTAGGTTGCGCTGGCATCCCAGGAGTTTTCTGCTTGCCAGGCTGCCTCACCTGGGCGAGCTTCTCCTCCACCCTGGGCTCTGTGGCCACACTCTCTGCGGCAGGTCTGGATCTCAACATCAGGATTTGTTCCTTTTCCAGATCTGTTCCTTCCTGGATATGCTGCCTCAGCCACAGAGTCAGCAGCTGCCAATTAAGAGTTAATCCCTACTTGCTAGCTCATAATTCTTTATAATAAACTCTTCTTGTTCAGATTACTGTGAGTTTTCTGTCTCCTGGCTGCACCCTGAAGAATATAGCGATTTTAAAGAAATGTATTTAATTAAAATTAAATAATATATATACTATTCTGTCAAAATATGCTAACATCTATATTTTGTTATTTTGTAAAGTTTGGGGTATACTTGTAATTTTTAGATTTTTTTTTCTTCTTAAAATGCCAGAAAAGCTTGAAGTCTAAAAGTATACTTCCCTAGTTTCTCGTTTTATACATAGGGATTATTTAAGAAGAATAGATTCATTTTTTATGAGCAACTAAGGAAAACTGAATTTGGTAAATACACAAATCCCTAGAGTGAAATTTCCTTTATGACAGGATTAAAAATGATCAGTCAGGTGCTTCATATGCTTTCCAATACTGTAGACTCTGCACAGGATTGCTCATTACAAACCACCAGAACCTTTCATATCCAAATACAGTAACTTAAACAGGATTAGCCATGAGTACATCCGGGTTAGAGTACAGTATTTCAAAGACCCTACAAATCTTATGGAATGTTTTATGGTTTAATGCAAAACATACCATCAGTCGTCACATCACCATGACTTATTTTCTCTTCTTAAAAGACTTCTTCAAACTGCATAGCATATACATTCTTAGGAATTCCTTCCCCTAACTTTCAAAAGCTAAATATGATTCTCAGGACTTGTCAACCCTGTGCTTCCACTTATCTAGAAGAAATGGTGTCATCTGACAAAAACTATACACACTTTTAATCCTAGCACTCCGGGAGGCCAAGGCAGGTGGGTTGCCTGAGCTCACAGGTTTGAGACCAGCCTGAGCCAGACTGAGACCTCATCTCTAAAAATAGTCAAGCATTGTGGCAGGCACCTATAGTCCCAGCTACACGGGTGTCTGAGGAAAGAGAATCGCTTAAACCCAAGAGTTTGAGGTTGTGAGCTGTGACATCACGGCACTCTACCAAGGGCAACAAATGAGACTGTCTCCAAAAAAATTGAAAAAAATATATATATACATGCTTTATTATATTCCTCGGAGGTTGTATACATATGCCCTTCATTCTTTTTAAGGAACAATTAGTCCAGATTGCAAATAGTCCCCATACATAAGTAAACATCAGCAGTAATTTCTGGAAAAAATCAGCATTTTCCAAATTTTAGTCGATGTTATTCTTACTGCTACTTACTAAATATCTTGAAATTGTATTCCCATGTGGGAAAGGAAATAGGGAAATAATTGGAAATAATTCCCACATCGGTTATAGTGAACCTGGAGGCCAGGCTGGACAGGAGAGTAAGACAGAGAAAGATCACAGAGCAGTTTCTAAGGCTGAGTGAACGTGGAAGTCGAGGCTGCTCTTGCCTGGCAAGAAAAGTTATGTTTTAATTATCAGATGACCATTCCCCTCCTCCCTTTATAACTTTCCTGCTATTTCAGTCACCTGGTCCAAGCCCCTTACTCTACAAGCCTAAAAACTACATAGTTAAGTCCAGAGGGCAACCCCTTCATCAGTTCATGAATCCTGTAGCAGAGGCACTGCTAGCTGCCTTCCAAAGTCTAGCCAGCCTCTGTCTTAAAACAAAAGCCCTCTTTTTAGATGAGCACATTGCTGCCCAGCCCTTCCCCCCCTCCCCCCCGCCCCGCAACTAGATGTGGCCGCGAGATCATTTGGCCTCTAAGGTGTAAATAGAGGTTTTAGTATGTAGCTTACCAGAACTGTTATTAGAGGTGTAAGTCAGCCTCTTCTGGCACCTTGCTCTTCTCACTGACTCAGTTAAGACTATGCAGCTGCCATTGGAATAGCTATTTTGGACCCTGCAGTCCAGTCTGTACTAAATGTGGCTGAGCAAAAAGAGAGAAGGAAGGTGGGTCTTTGACACAACAAAGCTGCTGTACCAAAATGGGATTCACTAACCAGCCATAAAGGCATCAAGTCGAAGTTCAACCGAAACCCAGAAACTCAGGCCTTCTCTCATGGAATCAAAATCTGCATGTTAACGGGATTCCTGGGGGATGTGCATGCTCATTTAAGTTTAAGAGGCACTGTTGTAAGATAACTGAGAGTTCTGCAGTCCCTGCCCATGGCAGCTGCTACTGAACCTTTTGAGTACAGGCAATTTTATAGCAGGATCTTTCTGCTGATACCAACGAACACTGTGGTCTCTGGCAAGATGTTCCCAATTTGTTTCAGGTGTTACAATTACTGGTACACAGCCATTGGCTGACAGTCTACATTTTATTTAATAATCATCAAAAAGCAATTGTATACATGATTTTTCTCTACCTCAGAAAACCCTAGGAACACAAAATGTCACCAGTGAATAATAATATGAGGACACAGTTGTTTCTGTTTTATTTTTGTCACTGTATGATGGTCCTTTGCATAAGTGGACATATTTGATTCGAGGAATGTTTCTTAATCCTGGCCTAGAGGTTTTTTGTTTGTTTGTTCGTTTTTGCACACTGGTTTATTTGTGCAGGGAGGAGGTAAGAGCTCCATTCAGGAGCTTGGCATGTCTTAGAAAGTCAGAAAAAAACACAGCAAGTCAGAGGGTAGCCCAACTTCTACCCTGCATGATTCTTCCTGTGCAAAGATTCTTCAAAAAGATTTTTATAGGGGGAGAATTCAAAGTTGTATAATGTCCATTTTGAGTAACTATAATTGTAAAAAACAAGATGCCTCTTGAAATGTTAATTGATATGTTGGTTTCTATAATTATTTAAAAATAATAATTATGATCTAAAGCATAGTGATGCTAAAGGATGGGCACTAATAACTTTAATAAACTAAAAAGAACAGCTGCCCCAACAACTGAACATGTTCTTATATATCCTTCCTCTTATACTGACAATTTGGGGGATTATTACTAGTTCTCATTGTTCTGTTCAATGTGTTTAGTGAAATTTTAAGCAGTTGTGGTCAAAGACAGTCAGATACACAAGGGAACTCAAGTCAGACAAACCTAAGATTTAAGACTTTCAAATAGGGTAACCTATGTTTATTTTTCATATGCTTATCTGTTGCTTTATTTAATACAAACAACATAAAAATACATTTCACAATTTATTGATCCATTCGTGGATTGATGGGCTCTTGAGCTTCTTCCATGACCTAGCAATTATGAATTGGGCAGCAATGAACATTCTGATACAGATATCTTTATTGTAATGTGTTTTTAGAGGAATTATAGGATCAAATGGCAGGT
>CAUYTI010058670.1:0-45019 GCA_963575145.1 Galago senegalensis | reverse complement strand
ATATGAAAGCTATAACCAAATAGCCTAAGAACATGCGGAGGGGGGAGGGAGAAGGAAGGGGGGAATGGGAGGAGGGAGGGGGTTTGGAGGGATCACTTTTGAGGTTTGTCTTATAGGGGTACAGGTGAATCTTTCTAAGAGTAGAATGTGAACGTTTTAAAGCATTAACTGAGAAAATGACATGAAGGCTGTGTTGACCACTTTGATGGAAGTATTTCAGAATGCATGTGAAACCCCCACACTGTACCCCAGAAGAGTATCAATGTACATAGTTAACATTCAATAAAAAAAAAAAAAGAAAAAAAAATCTGTGAACCATCATTTGCCTTACCTCCTTTTCAATCTTTCATATGTAATCCGTTGGAAGGTTCCCCTTGGTGCCTTTTTCCAAAATGATCTGGTTATTTTGAACAATTTTTATAACATTTAAACTACATTTTTGAATTTGGTGCTTTAGTTGCAAAATCCATTTCTGATTAATGTGGAAAAGTTAGAAAATACACGTAAAACAAAAGAAAAGATAAATGTCGTAATTCCATAGCCCCGAGAGGATCCCTCTAAGTCCTCCGGTTTGCGTTATCCCAAGTCTTTTTTCATGTGTTTGTTTTCACATCTGCATTACATACAAACACATATTTTTAAGAAATATGAGCAACCTACGCATATATTTCTGTTGTTTAGTTTTTTCATTAACAGTATACTGTGAACATTTTTTTGTAGATAAATATGTATCTACAATATCATCTTAAGTATAAAATGCATTCAATTATATAATGCTATCATTTATTTAATTCTCTAGTATGAAAATGTAAATGGTTTTAAATATCACCATCCTAAAAAGCACTGCCACAAATATCATTGTAGATAAATTAGACTAAGTCATGTAGTTTGAGCTACATTTCTGGTATATATGTTGGAACTAAGTCCTGATGGTAACAAATTACCAAAGTATGTTAACATTTCTCTTCTCTGCATGTGATGTACAGTTTAAATCAGTGTTTCTTAGATTTGAGAAATGTATGAATCTCTTTTAAAGGAAACATTTTGCATACCTCAATTTGAATTTCAATTAGTTTTATCAAGTGCTTTCTTAACATGTACCAACATAAAGTATAAGTTACTAAAGCTAGAGCTCTGTACAGCTGTAAGATCAACACAAACTTGCAAAGTAAAACTTCAGGACCAACACAATTTAAATAAATAGTTAGTTAATATGACATATGGTGGTGTTTTGCTAAAACTAAATTGCTGCTTGCAGAGTGATGGCCAAGATTGTTTACTATTAGGCAGAGCTGTAAGACTGGGTGTCCTGGGATGGCTTTGTTCTCACATTTTTTTAGCTTCAAATACTGCCAAAAAAAAAAAAAAAATCAATTCCTACAGGCTACCTCAACATCACTTAGCCTTCATTTGCTAGTGGTCATCCTTGAGTGTTGACTGCCTCTTATCCTACCTTCTCCATTAGCTCAACAAGAAAATAGCACAACTTGGTTTGGGTGCCAGCACCATCCTAAGTATCAATGCAATGTAGGCATTCCAAGCTCCTTCCTGCCCCAAGAAATTTGCACAGCTACTCTCTCTGCCTGGGACATTGTTCCACCAGAATTCACAGCATATATGCCTTTCTCTCTCTTGAATCTCTGCTCAAACGTCACTTTGCTGCCTTGAGTCAAAAGAATGTCCCTTTCTCTCATCCAAAGTTCTCCTCCCCTCTTAACTCTGCTTACTTATTTTCACATGGAAGTTACTGTCCCAGAAATTATTATATGTTTTTATGTGCTTATTAGTTCCTAGTTCATCTCCTTATTGATGTAAATTTCCTAAGAGTAGCAACTTTGTTCTGTTTCCTATTATCTCTCCAGTGCCACGATTGTGTGTTCCCAAAGTGAACAGTCCACATTTGTTAGATGAGTCATCATGATTTATGAAGTGAGGCTTTGGTATCTTTTAGAAGATTTAAATCTACTATTTTGATATGTACTTGCAGAAAACAGAAATTTTCCACGTGGACAATTATAAGATGAATTAACATCAATTACTGAACTCCCACCCAGGTTTAGCATTGCGATAAGAGCTTTGAATGATGGAAAAACATATGACAAGAAACTCAAGCATGGAACAGGTGCAATGATGTAAGAAACTTAGAGTTCTCTGTCATATGCAGACTCGAGACTTTTTCACTTCAATTATGCAAATCAAAGGAACTGTGGAATATAAGTAAGGGGAAAGAATAAAACCGTAAGTCACACACACCACACAAGGACCGTTAGGCATCTTTTATTTGTTTTTGCAGGTATCTGTATTTGTAAGAATAGGATACTAACTTTAATAAATGATCTTATAATTTCAGTGGCTTAACTCAATAATTCTTACTCTAAGGAGGCACTCTGTTCCACACAGTCATCAGGAATAAAGTACATGCCCACAAAAGACAAAAAAAAAAATTAAATTTAAGAGGAGAGAGAGGGAGGAGGAAGAGGGTTTGACAAGCTCTCACCTGAGGGGTCCGATGCAGGGGTATACGGCACACCTCCTAGGTGAAGGACTCAACTACAACCTGGACTTGACCTAACAAACGCAAATGGTGTAGCCTAATGGTTTGTACCCATATATTAATCTGAAACACACAGACACATAAATAAATAAAATTTATTTTATTTTAGTTATTGTATTGTATTTTATGTATTTGTTCACTTATTTTCTGGGACAGAGTCTAACTCAGTCACACGGAGTAGAATGCTGTGGCTTTATAGCTCACAGCAACCTCAAACTCCTGGGCTTAAGCAGTCCCCTGGCATCAGCCTCCAGAGGATTTGTGACTACAGGCATCTGCCACAACGCCCAGCGAGTTTTCCTTATTTGGTAGAGATAGTGTCTCACTTTGCTCTGGCTGGTCTAGAACTCCTGAGCTCAGGTGATCCCTCAGCCTCAGCCTCCCAGAATTCTAGGATTATAGGGATGAGCCACCGTGCCTGGCACAAATCAAATTTTAAAAGAGAATGTTTCTAGACTGCAGCTAAAACTTCCACCCATCCAGATATTTATAGTTGGAAGGGCTTCCCCTCTGATATTTTTGGTAATAAAGGAGAAAATAATTTCTCCTAAGAACACTTGGAATTTGAAAAATAAATGTGCTGTGTGCGAAAGAAAACAAAAAAGTTTCCTTACCTCTTGAGGCTCTCTTCTCTTTTATTGCCTTGGATTTCTCTCCACTCAGTGAGTGGGTAAACAAAGGAAGCCAGGGTTGCATATTTCATACGGGCCAGACTGGAAACTGCTGTGTAGCACGTGGGCTCATAGTCGATTGCTGGGGCCCAGGCATGTGGTGACGGCTAAAACAGGAGCCCAGGAACTACAGCCTGGCTGTGCGCTGACAGGACCCACTGGTTTGGGTGAACAGTGCAGTCTCTTGATAGCTATAGCAGTATTTAATAACATTATGTAATTGAAACTATACATTTGGAGGTACATTCTGCCTAAGAGACCTCTTATTTACCAGGGATAATTGCACTAAAATCGTCAGTTTATTTCCATCATGAATTAAAGCACAGACAATTAAATTGCTTTAGTGTTTAATCCAGGTTTTATCCAGGTATAAGTATGAAAGTGGTTACCACAATGTGCTCTTTTTTACAGACTCGTTTTGGCGGTCAGCTGAAACATCAGTGATTCTAAGGCACAAATCGGTATATCTTTTGTGATGGCAGCACGTTAAAACTGGCGGTGTCTCACAGACTAATCCCTCAGTTTTAGTCTACAACACTAGTTACAGTACTAGTCTTCCTATTTTGAGCATTCATTTTCATTCATAGCAATTAAGATGGATGATATGTCTTTCAGAATTTTTTTCAAAATGTTCATAAACAGTCTGTTTTCTAAACCCTGGTATAACTGATATTTGTCTATTGCTTTCACATATAAAAGATGCATGGGCTGTGAATAAAATGCTCATATCACAGCATTTCTTCCTCCAAAATTATAAATATACCAGAAAAACTAAAATGGGGCCTGATTTTTGATTTTCGTGCTGTCTCATATTTTTACCAAAATAACAGGCAAATTCTTTTTTATTAAATTTGCCAAGAATGTGTTGAGGCTGTCCAATTTCATAAATAAACATTCTTTAGCTCTACAAAATATGTCTTAATTATGTTATTTCTTCTCTTCCAATTATTTTTATCCCATATCCAAGAAAACCCGGCGTCTTTCTATCACCCACCCATCCTCTCCCCTCCTCTCTCCTCCATACCTTTTGTGCTGTCTTTCATCACTTTCATGTACTCTGTTCTCTTCCTTTATATTCTTGGAAAGCCTCTTGAGTTGATTTGATCTCTGTTTTCATGGTACTGTGGAAAATAAACTTATGAAAGGAGCAACAAAAACACAATGGAATGAAAATTATAATAGAACTCTGTGTGATACTCTGTGGTACAAGAACTATGGGGATATTTAATTCCTAGATTTCAGACAGGAGGTACCTGTGGTAGAGATCCGAAGGATAAGTAAGTTTTCATTAGTTCAACAAGGCAGCAAATATCATTTTAGGCAGAAAAATGGACGTATTTAAAGGCATCAAGTGTCATTAAAAAATGTGATGTTTTCAGGGCCGGAGACACGTTAAGTGGGGCTGAAGCATAAACTGTGTGTGAAGTAATGGAGGGAAGCTGGAATGTGACTTCGAGCCAGAGGTGATCCTTGTGCTACACAGGTAGGGCGGGAGGTCGGCAGTGAGCAAAGGAAAAGGGGAGAAGGAGGCCTCAGCAGTCTGCGTAAGAAGATGGATTAGATGGCTTCTACTTTAATTAAGAGAAGCAAAGACAGATGAGCATATTTCCTGGAAGATAATTAGCTCATTCAATTAAAAAATAGTAGGTTTGGATGTCTATATGGTATTTGGGTCGTGATGTCAGTGGGTATTTGGAACTAGGAGGAGATAGTAGAGCCTGGATAGAGATTTGAGAGGATGTGAGGAAATTATATCTCAGCGTTGAGATTTCCCAGAATAAGCATTTAAAGCGGAAAAAGAACCAGTGTCAGAGCACTCGGAAACATCTATATTTATTAATAATTCATGGAAATCTAAGAGAACCTCATAAAAGAGAACGTGGTCAGAGGGGCCAAGTTCCTCAGAAGGGTCAAGTCAGACGGAACATCAGAAATGTCATGTTCCCAAGTTCTGACAGTTAGAGGCAGTTGAGACCAGGAGGAGACCAGCTACAGATGAGCGCTGTTTGCAGAAGCCAGACTGCGGGGGTAGAGCCGAGAAGGAGCGTGAGGAGAGGAGGCACTGACGGCCTGCTCAGCAACAGCCCAGCCCGCTGTCGCTCGGGGTATAGGACCGCATGTCACAACTCCAAACGTTTTTCACTTGTACCTCCAGCAAAGTGTTTGCATAAAGACACTGCCACTGCTCACAGGGGAATGCAGCCGCCAGGTGAGCCCCAGTCCGTCCAGACATACCAGCTCCTGCTTGGATATCCCGCTATAAATAGAGCTGTAATTAGAATAAAGAGTAACAAGGGCATGTGCTTCTCTGAAGTGCCTGAAGTTTTAGAAAAAACATCAGTAAGGACTCTTGCAAACCACGGTGTAAGAATGGACTAATCCTGTAGCAGGATGCCCAGTCCCCGGCCTCATGGTCCCCGTAGACCAGTCTGTCACGTTGGTTCTGCCTCCAATCTGTTCGCTCTCTTTCAGCCTCTGCCGGACACTCAGGGAGGAGTGCAGAGCTCCCTAAGTGCTGGGTATGTGCCTGGACACGCCGACGTACCGATCCGTGTCAAGCTCCAAGACTTGTACTCCTATCTCTTCTTCCCCCTCAGTAATGAATACAAATGAAATGAAAATGTTTTTACACTAATTCTACAATGTAGAGAAGTATGAATTAATATTTTATTTTGGTATGGGGCTTTTAAATTTTCTTTTAACCTTCAAATACTATGCAGGGAGAAAAATATACATATGCTTTTAGCTAGCTTTTTTAAATTGGGGAGAATATGCATAGATCAAGTACCGACAATGCCCAAAATGACACATTAAAGTTAATCTCTCTCTCTAGCCTCACATCCCTAATCCCATTTCTCACTGATAGCCGTTTGCTTTGTGCCTCTCTCTGTACTTTTTCAAATGTTCCCTGGTGTATGAAAGTATGAAAATTATACAAATATATTTACCTTTAAATAAACTTAGTATGCCAATGTATTTTCCCTTAAATATGTTTAGAAAAAAAGGCTTTTATTGATCACATATTATTTATTCTTACATCAAATATTTACTGGGCATCTACTTTGGAACAACCACTGTTGTTGGCACTTGGGATTCTGCAGCAAATAAGACAGAAAAGAATGTCTCCCTCTGTAATAAGAATCTCTAGCTACACATCTGAGGCTATTTCCAATTTCTCACATTGTAAATATGAATCTTCCATGTGTCTGCAGTTATTTCTTTGGGATCTATTTCTAGAAATGTGTTCCTTTTATCAAACAGTATAAACATTTTTCAGGTTTTTGAACATAAATGTCAAATTACTTTCCAAATGTTTTGGTTTTCTTTCTTCAAACTTGGGGTCTTGCTCTGTCCACCAAGCTGGAGTGAATGTAATTATAGCTCACTGCAACCTCAAGCTCCTGGGCTCAAGCGACCCTCCAACTCCAGCCTCCCAAGTAATCTAGGACTATTGGCCACGGCCAGTTTATCTATTTTTTTATTTTTTCAGACAAAGAGTCTCACGCTGTTGCCCAAGGAAGTGTCAAACTCCAGGTCTCAAGCAACCTTGCTGCCTCAGTCTCCCATGCAGCTGGGATAATCGGTAAAGGCTACCACGTGTGGCCCAAAAGGTTTATGCAATTTCCATCACATAGCACAAATGACAGCCTGACTATTCACATCCCTGCCAAACAGTATCCTGCTTTCTTCTTCCATTAAGACCAGTAAAATTGACTCTTAACTAAGAGAGCAAAATGAAAGTACACAGGTTGAATTCAGATGTGTCACTAAAAACAGGCTTTCAGCCTCCAGCCTCAGTGCCTTTGTATTTAAGGCTCATCCTCATTTCTAAAGAGTATCTCTAAAAGTTTCATGTAGTACTTACATGCAAAGATTTCTTTAAAAAGTAATGCAAATAGAATATGAAGAAGGAAAAAAATATCTTGGGTGAAATTAAGTCATTCTCCTATTTTAGGAAAACTAGAAACCTGGCTGCCTCATCCAAACAGTGATTCATTAATACTAATTGGGGCTTTTTTCCACGCAAGAGAGGAATCTGTCCTAGATCCTAATCATTCCTCATTACAGTAACAGCAGGTTGTATTTAATCTGCTACCCGATCTTTCAGTCACAGAATCAGCTGACCTATCATTAAAAGACATTTAGGTCTTGGGGGAAGGGAAAGGAAAACAAATCCTAATGACAAACAGCAGTAATATTCCGAGTCTGCCTCCTTCACCTCTGTCCTCCCACCTCTGCAATCCTGCTGTCAACTTCACTCAATTCTGTTCAAGAGAATGAAATTGCTCCTTCTCCACTCTCAAATTACAGTCTAAGAACGAGCATGTGAGCATGAGGTATTCAGAATCACACACACATCCACGTATGTTAGGCTCCAATCAATCCAAGTATGTTAGGCTCCAATCAATCCAAATATGTTAGGCTCCAATCATGTTTTTCTATTTAAAATTGTTTCCTTAAATATAAAAAAGAGTACATCTTCATATTTCTATTTACAAATACTTGTTCCATGTTTTCTGCCTTTAGACTTTGGTTTTGTTCTTTTTGAGGTACTGAGTTTTAGATTTGTACGTAGTTAAAACTATCCCTTCCCCCTCCTTTTCTTTGTATTAATTTTTCTCTTATTTTTCATGTTTCGATGGGCGTTTTCATCAAACTATTTTAATAAGCCCTCCAAAACAATAAATACAATTAGTGTCATATTGATTTGTATCTCGTGCAAAAAGTATAACCATAAAGCAAGTCTCCTTTTAACACAAATAAGAAAGTCTATATTTTTGTAAGTAAATTCATACTTGCCAAGACTGATTCAGAAGTTCTCTGATCTAAGTAACATCATCATGATATTGGCTGCTTATGACAATCAGAGTAAACTGTGTCAATACCAAAGATGGATTTCTTTGTAGAATTTCTCTTTTGAGAAGTTTTATCAAAAAAAGATAAAACAGATTTCTTTTCTGAATGTATTTATCTTCATTCATTCTTTACAAGGTTTTTGTTTTTAATCCTTATCTTAAATATTGTTATTGTTATTAAATTTTAAGCCTTTTTTTAATTTTGTGAAGGCAAAAAGCGGAAACCTAATAAACATATGTATATGTAAAAAAAAAAAAAAAGAGTTACTGACCTAATTTTGGTTTTCTAGTAATGCTGAGCATGAAGTTGATAATTGTGTGACTTAGAACAGTTCATGAATAAATGAATGGCCTAGATTAAAAACAAAAGTGTACTTGTTAGTGCCAATAGATTTGTAGTAACTTCATGGAATGAGATGTTATAAAGAACTTTAGGCTCAGCAAGGACTCAGGGAAACTGGCTGTGACTGACAGCCTTGAGGAAGGCTGTCCCGGGGCGGGGGGGTGAGGTAAAGGTGTGGTGTGTGTCCAGTGGATATCCTCTTATTGGTTCCTCTTGGAGCCTCTTATGCTTTTGTATATTAATAAAGAAAAGTTGCGTTTTGTTTTGTTTTATAATGAACTAATTAATGCTCTGAAAAATTCTAGAGAAAGCAAACAAAAATTTCTTCATAAACTACTCATCTCCAGCCAGCAGTGGAGTACTCAAAATGTGTCTTTTAGAGATGAACGCACTTCACTGAGCAGCTTTCTAGATTTTTCTCAGGTCTTATTAAAACAGGGACTCTATTACTTGTAGTGTTAACCTCTCTGTCAAACTGTAAAATGCAGTTTCTCAATTGAAATTAGCTGTTGTCCAAGTTAGGTCACATGCCAAGATGAGGTTATGTGAGTCTAGGATGCACTTATTTAAAAAACATAGACAGGTACATCTTTAGGTGAAGGAGTCAGAAACTCATCTTTAGGTGTTGAAAGGAACCCTGAAATCATCAAGGATGATTCCCAGGTTACGATGAGACCATCTGTACAATACCTCCTTGGGTAGCAGTGTCCAGGCTTGAATACTACCAGCTGGTGTAGCTCTCACATTGTAAGAGAACTTGTGTTTCCTGAGCCTCTGCCGATTTGCAGGTGTGATGCTGGACTATTTATACAACAACTCTGCACAGGCAATTTTTTCTCCTACTTACAGATGGGAAAATCAGCTCACAGTGTTTAAATAGCTGAATCAGGCTTTAAAATCAGATGTAGACAACTTTTTTCTATGACGTCATAACTCCCAGTCTTACCATAAACCTAAATCTCAAATTTATGAAAGAATAGGTCTCATTATTGGCTTTAGAATGTGGTTTAATAAATCAAATTCTATTTCACTTACTTGAAGACTCAAGAGATAAATCAATTGTGTTTCATCAAAAATATCAGTTTTTTTCAAATACCTCAGGATGGAGCCTCTATTTCACTCCCTAACATGCTTGTTTACTTGGTTAATATTATTGCCAAATAGAAGTTTTAGTTTATTTTCATTTCTGGCTAAAATCAATCTGAGTTATTATATTGATTGCCTATACAAAAGTTCCTGAACTATTTGAAGAGCATTTTGAGCTTTTAAGTAAGTGAGGCATCTCTAACTTGCATCAATCTTATTCATTTAAGTGACTAGTATGGAAAACTCTACAAAGACATATAACAATTATTTGTTAATGTTTCTTAACAAATTATAATTTAAATATTATTCATTCTAAGTTAACAGATAGGTTCATTCTATAGCCTGCCCACACAGTTTGTACATCTATTTTATCATTTCAGAAAAACTGTAATTGGGCCTATAGCTAGATACCAGCAAAAAGAAATTGGGCAATAAACCTTGTTATTACCAGTTCACTCTTGGAACTGCTTATTTGTAGGCAGCAAATGAAGACTTCCTACAAGTGATGAGGTCAGCTTTTGCCAAATTTAGAATGTACTCAAACCTTTCTGGTTTCAAGTTCTGAACCAAACCTAATATGTTTTCCCTCTCTCTTACTGGCAAAATAGGCCTTGCTGTAAGGAAAATCAGTAATAAAACCCTTCTTAGACATTAAAATTGCTTTACAAAACATTTTGATGAGTTAAGTATCAGTGAAAGAGAAACATAAGGCTTACATTTCCCTTAAACACACAAGGGAGTGTAAATAAAGGGAAAGTGTTCATGGAAACATATTTGGGAATATGCTAAAACTTTGAAAAATAGTTAGAGACATTTGATGAGCCCGTGTGCAGCTGGATCTTGCTCAGTCATGGCTCTTCTTTAAAGGTAATGGATTATACACAAAACATGTATTAATAACTCACAGAAGGGATGATAGCAATGGAAGAGGGAAATCCCTCTGCATTACTCATCCAGATGGAAAAATGCAAAAACAGACTTCAAAAAATAAAGCATGAGAAAACTGCAGAGTTTCATTTCTCACATAACACAGTTGCTTTTCCTACAAAGTACAATGGAATTACAAAATCTAGATGATTAAAATGTTGAGGATTAACCGACTATCAGGTATGCCTGTCAAAGGGAGTTGGTTTCTATTCTCATATGGATACATGTGAAAACCAGAACTTTTCACATTGGAATACATGACAGACTACAAATTTGTATATGTTACACACACACACACACATATATATACACTTTACAATTAAAATCTTTTAAAATGTACCTATATAATAAGAAAGCAATAAAGAAAACGAATGTTTAAGACTCTCAAATGTTTTTCTACCTGCATCAGTGCAAGATTTATGCTTTCATATTAACTGTAGACTTGATAAGTTTTGAAGAAAATGTGATCAAGAGACTCACATTGATGATTCTTAAATCAGGATTTCAGGTCCATGGAACACAGGGCTTCGGAGTAACCTGTACTTTGGGGAGGTCTTAAAGGATGTTCAATGAAACAGCATTCCCAAACATCAAGTACATAGGGCAAGCTCAAATGTCCTCCTGAAACAGACCATAGACTTATTAATTGACATTAGTTAGCTCATTTACTCTTGCATTCACTAACTTAATATATAATTATTGTGCACACTTCTACTGCCAGTCACAACACTTGCTCATCACTAAAGAAATACGGAGTATGTTCTCTGTGGTATAATAGAAAATACACATATTTGGTGTTTGTCCCTAATTCTTGGGACAGAGCTTGTAACACACTTGGAATTTCTTTTTTTGGGGGGAGGGGTTGTTTTTGTTTGTGTGTTTGTTTTCTTTCTTTTTTTCCACTTGTACATGTAAAATTTTTGTGATTTTTTTTTTTATTTACAAGATCATGCCATTGGTGAACAGAGATAATTTTGCTTCTGTGTGTGTGTGTGTGTGGTTTTAATTTGCATTTTCTTTTTTTTAATTTTTTCAAATTCATATGAGGGTACAATTTTTAGGTTTTATTGTTCTCACTTCCAGAGTATTCCAGTTATAGAAGAGCCTCTCACCCAAGGTGCATGTTCTACACCTCCTCACTGTGCACGTTAGGTGAGATTCCGCCTCATGTCCTCCCTCCTTCTGCCAAACATCCCCCACCCCCACTTCCTTCTATCTCCGAACTGAACTACATTAGCGTTTTATTGTTCTTATGAGCATGTAATTGTTTATATATTGATTTCATATTGGTATGGAGTACATTGGATTTGTATTTCTCCATTCTTGTGATACTTTAGTAAGAAGAATGTATTCAACTCCATCCAGGTAAATGTAAAAGGTCCATCTTTTTTAATTGCTGAATATGATTCCATGGTATACATAAACCACAGTTTGTTGTTCCATTCATGGGGTGATGGGCACTTAGGTTGATTCCATGACTTAGCAATTATGAATTGAGCTGCAATAAAAATTCTAGTGTAAATGTCTTTGTGGTCAACTGATTTTTGTTCTTCTGAGTAGATACCTAGTACTGGGATGGCAGGGTCAAATGGAAGGGCTACTTTTAGATCTTTGAGGATTCTCCCTACTTCTCTGAGAAAAGGCTGTATTAGTTTGCAATTTCACCAGCAGTGTACAAGTGTTCCCTTCTCTCCACATCCCTGCCAGCGTCTGGTTTGGGGGGACTTTGTGATGTGGGCTAATCTTGCGGGGGTTAGGTAATACCTTAGAGTGGTTTTGATTCGCATCTCTCTGATGATTACAGATGATGAGCATTTTCTCCTATATTTGTTGGCCATTCATCTGTCATCCTTGGCGAATTTTCTGTTCAGATCTCTTGTCCACTCAGAGAGGATTGTTTGTACTTTTCTTATTGTTTAATTTAAGTTCTCTGTAGATTCTAGTTATCGGGCCTTTGTTAGCTGCACACTGGGAATTTCTTGAGTAATAGGATTGTCTTCTCTTCTCCATAATGAGCTCATTTTTATCATGCTCGAGTTTATGCTAACAAGGTGACTCACAGTGGGCTGTTAGGTGGTTTCCAAGGAGGAGTTGGCCACTCCAGAAATAATACCAAGTGCCTAAACATAGAGCTGAAACTTTCAGCCCTATTCTTTTACCTCTAGAGCAAAAAAGGGGGGTTGGTGACTGAACTCAGTCTCATGGCCAGCGATTGAGTCCATCATGCCTATACAATAAGCCCCTGGCTAAAACTCTGAAACAGCAAAGCTCTGAGAGCTTCCGGATCGGTGAACGCATTGAAGGCTGGAAAGGTGTCATAACCAGAGAAGGTGCGGAAACTCTGTGCCCCTCTTACACCCTCAACAAATATCTTGCTCTGTTGTGTTTGACTTCTATTTGGCTATCTTCTTTATAATATAGTGCTTTCATTGAGTTCCCTGAGTGGTTCTAGAGAATGATCAAACCTGAGGCAGGTTCATGGGATCTCCTGAACTTGTTGTCAAAGCAGCTGGTCAGGATTACCAATAGTCTGGAGACCCAGAACTTGCTGGGGCATCTGAAGTGCAGTCTTATGGGACTGAGCCCCTTGACCTGAGAGATCTGCTAAATCCAGGTCATTGGTGTTCAACTGAATACAATTGTTGGACACCCACTTTTATTTGGAGAATTGCTATTGGAACATACCTCCAAGAGCGTCCAGCTTGGTGAAGGAGAGAGAGTATTACTGAGGAAACCGTGTTACAAACCAAACCTCACACATGAATATCAATGCAAAAGTCCTTAAATGCAATATTAGAAAATAAGAAGTAGCACATTAAAAATACCATATTACGTTCAAGATGGGATTACTCTAGGAAAGCAAAGGGAATTTGAACTTAGGATGTCTACTACATTAATAGAGAGAAATATAAAGCTCATATGATTATATTCTCATATGTGAAAAAGGTACATATTCATGTTAAAAACATTCACGTATATATAAATAAAATATTTACTTTATATGTCATTGTAAAATATGAGTTTAATATAAACATTCCTGTTAACAAGACATTTAGTTCAACTAAATGTTTTTTTAACATGAATGAGTTAATTTATGTATTCATACCTATATATTTATATATATGTGTATGTATATATATATATATACACATTTATATCAACCCCACGGCCAGCATCTTATTCAGTGTAAAACCACTAAGCTTTTTCCCATAAAGTCAAGTAAGATAAAGATATTCATTATATTTGCTTTTATTTAAAAATATGTACATGTATTAGCCAATGCAAATACACAAAATAAATAAGTTAAAGGCATAAAGATTAGAAAGGAAGAGGTAAAATTATTTCTTTTTGCAGATGACATGACTGTGTAGGTGGAAAAACCTGAAAGAATCATTTCAATACTAACACAAAATAATCTTGTAAAATAGGAGGTTATGAAATTATAACAATCAGTGGTCTTCAGATATCAAAACACAGCCATGAAAGGCTTAGTGAAAGGAAATCCCAACTTAACAACAGTAAAACTTAATACACACCCACACACATATACACATACACACACTAAGGTGTAAGTTTAACAAGAAATATCCAACATTTATGTAACTAAAAAATTATAAAACACTCTAAATGACACAAAATATACTTAAAGAAATATATTAAATATGTTCTTGCATGTTAATCTCAACATCATAAAGATGAAAATCTTCCTAATTTATAAATTTAGCACAACTTTTTTTCCTAGTTTTTTATTTATTGATTTTTCTCCTCATTAAGTATTGTAATTTTATGCCCTCTTTCCATGACCCATGATTATTTTTATTGATATATATTAGTTGTACATATTTTGGGGGTACAAGCAATATTTTAATGCCAATACACAAAGTGTAATGATCAAATCGGGGTAATTAGGATATACACCACCTCAAATATTTATCTTTTCTTTTTGCCAGAAACATTAGAAATTTTCTCTTCTAGCTGTTTTAAAATGTACAGTAAATTATTGTTAATAGAACCTTAAACATACTACTAGGGTTGTCCCCTTCAGTCTAGACAAATAAACTCTTAACATTTATCACAAGAATGAAAAAGCAAGAATAGGTATGCGTTCCTAGACAAAAAAAAAAGCATAAAATGGAGACTAATCTAACCAGATATTAAAGCATATCATAAAGCCTCTGTAATTATTAATAAAATAGTATGGTGTTGGTACAGAAAAACATAGACCGATGTAACAGAAAGAACACATCGATCCAATCATACATGGAAGACTACAAGACAATAAAGGCAACATTGTGAATCACTGTTGATAAAATGCATATAAGTTGTGCTGGGATAATTGGATAGTCATACAGGAAAGAAAATTATATTCTTTTCTTTAATAAAGTAGGAAAACACAATTTATCTGTAGTGAACATGAATTCTAATTGAGGTGAGTAACTATAGCTATTAGTCTTTACCTTAATAACTATAAAGGATGAGATGGTCCATGACAAAGGGAGTGAGAAGTGGGCAAATTCCCATTAATTTTGAAGTTAGGGCCAAAAAGTTTTACTTTATTTTGTTCAGACTAATGGTATGTACATTGTAGGACT
Organism: Galago senegalensis; assembly: GCA_963575145.1. Classification (NCBI taxonomy): domain Eukaryota; kingdom Metazoa; phylum Chordata; class Mammalia; order Primates; family Galagidae; genus Galago; species Galago senegalensis. The sequence goes on along the minus strand of CAUYTI010058670.1, from coordinate 29,990 downwards.
TTTTGATATCTGAGTATAATAATGTCTTCAAACTTCTAGTATTACACTCTGTAAAAGGTACTATTACTATTGAATTTTGGATCTCCTGCGAGCACAAAAATTATTTGCATAACTCCTGGCAGATTGACATAATATATATGTATTTACTTTTAAATTTTTAAATAATCAGTTTAATTACAACACTCAGATCCCCTCATAAACTTTAATTTACATATTTAAATGAGCTTTTTATTTATTATGTATTCAAATTTACGGAAGCATTATGAGAAGCATTATTTTATTTTTTCACAGTTGTCCTGTGGACACAAATTTATTAGAAGTTGCAGGTTGGGAGGAAGGGTTGGGGGCGGCACTGCCAGCCTGAGACCCAAGAGACAGGAGGCCAGAGGTGGGGCACAGCCAGCAGGGCACGGTCAGTGGTCATCGGCCAGTTGGTGGGCTGTTCTTCCCTCTGGGAGGCATCAGTGCCTGGGACTTGGTGAAGGCTTTGGGAAGATGTGGAAGGCATAGGCGCCTGGCTCTAGCTACATCTCAGGGGGCAAAATGATGAGAACCTCTCCACTCCAGGGGCTTTTGGCCCCTGAGAGATAATTTTGGGAAAGAGGATGATGGCACTCCAAGGTCAGGGCTAGGCACTTGGATAATGCAGCCAAAGGATGGTGGTGGCTGTGGTGCTGTGATGAGCCACAGAGGGAGCAGTGGGGTGGTGAGAGGCTGGGGCCCCGGGGGATTCCCAGGTAAAAAAACATTACTAAAGCCCAGGGGATTCCCAGGTCTTCACACCCTGTTTTCCTTATGTTAACATCTTATGTTTGCACAGTTGATTCATTACAATTAATAAACTAATATTAATAGTTTACTAATATCAATAACTAATATATAACTAATATTAAGTCTATATTTGTTTTATTCAGTTTGGTTTTTTTTAGTTTTGTCTTACTGACCTTTTTTCTTTTCCCAGATCTCATATAGGATACCATATTACATTTACTTCTCATGTCTCCATAGGATTCTAGAATTTCTCAGCCTTTCCTTATTTTTGGTGACCTTGACAGTTTAGAAGACATTTGCACCATATCCTTTAGTTGGAATTTGTCCAATATTTCCCTCATGCCTTGACTGAGGCTGTCATTTGTGGAGGAAGGCTGTGAAGGGGAAGTGTCTTTTTCATGATATCATAACATAGGGGCATCCTACTTATATGAATTATCAGTGTTGATGGTAACCTTGACCACCTGGCCCAGGGAAAGTTTATTAGGCTTTTCGACTGGAAAGTTTGTCTTTTCCCTTTTAATTTTAGAGTTTTTGGAAGATAGTCACTCTATGCGGCCCATTCTTAATGGGCTGGTAATGGATTTAGGGAGGTAAGTAAGCTCTACCCCCTTAAGGGCAGAGGACCTACTGTATAAAAATTATGTCAGACCTTTTTTTCTACATAGGAATTTATTTTTCCCAATTCCTTATTTCTTTAGTCATTCATTTACATCAGCATAGATTAATAGATTTTTTTCTTATGTTTTGGGTTATAATTCAACACTTCTGTATTTATTGTTTTGCTCAAATTATTCCAGCCATGGCCCTTGGGAGCTCTCTCATTCGGCTTCTGTGGTCCTTTGACATATCTCTTATCATTGTGGGACTGTTTCATTTAGCACTATTTTACTTTCCAACATTATGAAAAGCTCCAGGCTTATCCTGTATATTTTCTGTCCAAGTCTAAGATAGAATAATCATTTCATCAAGAAACCCTGGTCCCTTTTACAATAAATCAGTATGAGAAAACGAGTTCTGGGTGAGAGGCTGTATCCTTTTTTCTACTGAGGTGTCATTGCTTTAAGACCTCTCAGTCAGCATCGTAAAGAATATATGTTGGATACCAACACACACACACACACACACACACACACACACATTTCTATGAGTAGCCATCTGCATCTGTGCTTCGCTAATTGGCGTTTTAGACTTACATCTTCAACTCTAATTCATTATCACAGGAATTATTGAAACCTCATCCACTTACTCCTTTGTAACCCTCTGCTCCCACAATGAGAAACCTGGCTCCTGTCCTCTTCCATCCATTTACCACCTTGTTCTGTTACAGTGTATATGTGTGAAGTACTGAAACTCTTCATTTGTGCCTCCGTGGGAAAGCTCATTTTATCAGCTAGAGTGCAGTGCTTTCTGTAGTTTCTTTTGCCCTTATTTTTATAGTACTCAGTTCCAAAATTACATAGGATCAGCACATTTTCCCCCAATCACGTCAGTAAATGTGTTTGACACATTTACAACAGAGTCAGTTTCTTCTGTCCCATTCTGCACTCTATTCTGGGATCACCTAACCTGTCTAATGATTCTTTAAAAATTTCACATATCTTAAGATGATATGACTTTTAACAAATACATATTGTTATCTCTACACCAATACAGTATCATACTGAACAGCTTCAGTGCCCTAAACATATAGCCTACTCTTCCCTCGGGTTTTCTGTCTATCACTAATTTGGACTACTTCTCAGCCACTAGTCCTTCAAATGTTTCTTCTGTTCCTTCCCTTTTCTTTTGGTATTTTAATTTCATGTAATACACTCTTTGAAATTGCCCCCAATTCTTGGATGTCCTATTCCGTCTTTACTTTCTTTTTTTCCTCTTCTTTTTCAGTTTGGGACCTATTTATTGACCTATCTTCAAACTCACTGTCCTTCCTTGCCTGTGCATTCTATCATTACACTACGAGGGACGTTCTTTATTTCTGTTACAGTGTTTTTGATTCCTAGCATTTTCTTTTGATTCTTTCTTTGCGTTTACCCATTTCAACTTACATTACCCATCTGTTCTGGCATATTGTGTAGTTTTTCCATTAGACCCTTTATTATATTAACTGTGGTTATCATATATCCTCCCTGAGAATTGTAACATCTGTTTCATATTGGAGTATGGTTCTGATATTTGATTTCTCTTTGGCCTGTTTATTTTTTCTTCCCATTTGGCATGGTTATAATTTTTTTCTGAAAGCTGGATATATACTGTCTGATAATAGAGACTGAGAGTAATAGGCTTTTAATGGGAGGATTTATTAATACCTGATCTTATTATTTATTTTCTACCCCCAACTTACTGTGAGTTTAATTTGATTCTCTTTCCTAGCTTTGTAAATTGGAAGTTTACAACAAAGATTTTAAAACTTTATTTCACACATGCAAATTTTAAACTATAAATTTTCTTCTAAGAAATATTTTAGCTTCATCTTGAAAATGTTGATATATTCTTACTATTCTGTTGAACATATTTTTAAAACTTTTTTTTACTATAAACTGATAAGGAATGTGTTGCTTAATTTTCAAATATTTGAAGATTTTTCTATATACATGTATTAATATTTTTTGTTATTAATTTTTAATTTAAGAGGGTTGTGATCAGAGAATTTATTCTCCATGATTTAAATTATTTAAACCTTATTGGGACATTTTTTCAGATGCATGTAGTCTTTCTTGGTGAATGTATCAGACGTACACGAAAAGAAAGTTGCAGTTGTGTCCTAGAACTCTCCGTTGGTTGGTGACATTGGGCACATCTTCTATGTCCCTACCATTTTTTTCTTCCTTTACTTCTATTAATTAACTAGAGAGGAATGTTAAAGTTTTTAATTGATATGTAGTACAGTTGATTTACTTAATTCTTCCTTTAGATCCGCCAATTTTTGCTTCCCTTATGTTTACGTTCTGTTGTTTTTTATGCAATTGATCTTTGAACAATGTGGGGGTTAGGAGTACCAACCCCCCATGTAGTCAGAAATCCATGTACAATTTTTGACTCACCCCAAACTAAACTACTAATAGACTGCTCTGACTAGAAGCCTTATAGATAACATAAACAGTCAAGGAGAACTTTTTTTGAGACAGAGTCTCACTTTGTCACCTCGGTAGAGTACTGAGATGTCACAGCTCACAGCAACCTCCAACTCTTGGGCTTCAGCGATTCTCTTGCCTCAAGCTCCCAAGGATCTGGGACTTCAATGCCCTGGTATTTTTTGGTTGTAGTTGTCATTGTCGTTTGACAGGCCTGGACTGGATTCGAACCTACCAGCTCAAATGTGGCTGGTGCCCTAGCTGCTGAGCTATTGTGCTGAGCCAAGGAAAACATATTTTTTGTACTTATTATATACTATGTTCTTACAATAAAACAAGCTAGAGAAAAAAATGGTATTAAGAAAATCATGGAGTTTGGCCCTCGTACCACAGTGGTAACAGTGCCAGCCATATACACAAGGCTGGCAGGTTGGAACTCAACCCAGGCCCACTAAACAACAATAACAACAACAAAAAAGAAAACAACAAAAATAGCAGGCATTGTGGCAGGTGCCTGTAGTCCCAGCTACTTGGGAGGCTGAAGCAAGAGTTGAAGGTTGCTGAGCTGCGATGCCACAGCACTCTACTGACAGCAACATAGTGAGACTTTGTCTCAAAAAAAAAGAAAATCATGGGAAGAGAAAATACATTTCCTATTCATTAAGAGGAAGTGGATCATTATAAATGTCTTCATTCTCATCCTCTTCAGGTTGAATAGACTGAGAAGAAGGAAAACAAAGGCTTGGTCTTGCTATTTCAGGTGTGGCAGAGGCACCCTGTGTGTAAGTCCATCTGTGTCTGAGTAAACTGGTGCCATTCAAACTCATATTGGTCAAGTTAGGATTACAATAATTTTGTTGAGTTGACCCTTACAACTGTGTGAAATTACTCTCTTTACCTCTGATGAAATTTTTGACTTAGAGTTTCCTTTGTTCCTGGTGTGTTTATGGAAATTACTATACTTTTGCCTTTAATATATGTATCTTTATATATAAATTATATCTCTTATAGAAAGATAAAAATTGAATATGGCTCGTATGTACAGTCTATCTCCTTTAATTATAGTACTTATTAATTTATATTACTTATTCACTTACATTGATTTTAGTGGTTGATATGATTAGGTTTTGTATTTCAAATTGTTAATGGGGTATAAATTTTTTGTTACATAGATACATTGTGTAAGGCTTAAGTTCTTCCCCATAGGCAGAATAGTGTTCATTGTACCCAATAGGTGTGTTTTTAGTCCTCGTCCTTCCCACCCCCCACTGGTTTCCCATGTCCTTTATATCTCTGTACCTGTGTGTGCCCATTGTTTGCTCCCAGATTCTAGAGAGTACGTGCAGCCTGAGATACTTCACTTGGGATAATGGTGTCCAGAACATACTAGACTTGCTGGAAAAGACGTTATTTCATGCCTTTATGGTTGAATAGTACTCCATGGTATATTTATACCATACTTTCTTTATCCACTTATGAACTGATGGGCATTCAGGCTGATTCTACATCTTTGAAATTGTAAATTGGTGCAATAAACATCTCTGTGTAGGTATCTTTATGTTAAAATGACTCTTTTCTTTAGGGTAGATAACCAGTATTGGGAATGTTGGATCAACTGCTAGTCTATAATTTATTTATTTATTTGAGAAATTGCCATACTATTTTCCATAGAGGTTGCACTAATTTGCAGTCCCACCAACAGTATATAAGCTTTCCTTTCTGCATCCATGCCAGAATCTACTGTCCTTTGACTTTTCATGATGGCAATTCTGACAAAGTTCAGGTGGTATCTTCTTGCAGTTTTAATTTGCATTTCCCTAATAATTAATGATTTGAGCATTTTATTATAGGTTTGTTGAGCATTTATCTAATCTTCTGTTGAAAAACATCTGTTCCTATCTTTTGCCCACTTTTTAATGCAATTGTTCATTTTATTTCTTGATGATTTATTTGAGTTCTTTGAAGACCCTGGATATTAGCTCTTTATCAGATATATAGTTTGCAAATATTTTCTCTCATTCTGTAGGTTATCTATTTACTCTGTTAAATTATTTCCTTTACTTTGCAGACAGTTCTTCATTTAATAAATTTCCACTTATTTACATTTGCTAATGGTGTATTTGTCTTTGGATTTTTGTTTAAACCATAACCCCTATCCCCCACCCTCTTCTCCTATCCAGCCTCGCTCATTCCCCTGCCCCACACCTGAATTGTTTTGAGTTTTTCTCTTATGTACTAGATCATCTACTGGCTCCATATTAGAATTGACTACATTGGATTCTTGCTTCTCCATTCTTGTGATACTTTACTAAGAAGAACGTGTTCTAACTCTATCCAGGTTAATATGAAAGATGTAAAGTCTCCATTTTTTTAAATAGCTGAATAGTATTCCATGGTATACATATACCATGGTTTGTTAATCCATTCCCAGGTTGATGGGCATTTAGATTGTTTCCACATTTAGGCAATTATAAATTGAGCTGTGATAAATAGTCTAGGGCAAAGATAAAATAGTTTTCATTTCTTCTGAGTAGATACCTAGTAATGGGATTGCAGGGCCTTTGGGAATCTCATAATTAACCCACAATGTTATGCAAATCAATCTATATCATTAGACTATGATACATTAATAAAGAATACATTAATAAAGAATATATTAATGTAAATTTTCAAAGTATTTTTTAGCTGAATTTTATGTCACTTAAGTGTTAAATTTTTACAAAAGTTCAAATAATCACAGTGATAAATAGCTTTTTTGAAAAAAATGGAAATTATACAACTATACTTAAAAACAACATAAAAATTTTTCTACAACTAAAATTTCAGCCTGTATAAAATATATCAGTTTGGCTTTCTATAGTAACAGAAACATAGATTTCTCAGATATTTAAAACAGGGCTTACCATGGCTTTCTTAAGTATTATAACAGATTTATTGTTAAGAAAGTATCAATAACTACATACAGACATTGATTGCTATGTTTCATTTGAAATACAACCCATTTAACTCTTAAAAGTATTATATTTACTTACAACTATTTGATAAAATTGATAAAATGAAATATTAATATCTTCTACAAATTGCTATATCCATTTGACAGCTACATTTTATTTCACTAGGGTTGTAAGATTAAGAAAATATATTTCAGGATGTATAAATGTGAAATTGGAGAGAGAAATTTATGAATCTGTTTATAAAATCTCTGTTACAGTCTGTCTTTTGAAATTTCCCAAAATGTAATTTAAAACAAGATAGCATCAAAATATGTGAGGTAAAAATTGTTGTATCAATGTGGAGAAATAGATGAGTAAAGCAATGTTAAGAGGGAAATTTAGAGTGTCAAATACATATATTGCAAAAGAAAAAATATGTGAAATTAAAAATCTAAGATCCCATCTTAGAAAACTAGAAAAAAGAGTAAATTAAGTCAAAAGTAAGAGGAAGGAAAGAAAGAATAAAAATTACAACATAAATTAATGAAAGTAAAAACAAGAAATGAATAGGGAAAGTTGATAAAACCAAAAACTGGTTGTTTTAAAAGATTAATAGAATCAGTAGGCCTCTAGTCAGCTAACAGAAAAAGAGAGAGGATACAAATTGCTAATATCAAAAATTCAGAGGAAATGAATAATTCCTGGAAACCTGCTACCTCTCAAGATTAAATCAGGAAGAAATAAAAATCTTGAATAGACCAATAATGAAGTGAAGTTGAATCAGTAATGAACACGACCAGAGGGATGCACAGCAGAATTCTATCAGACATGCAAACAACTGGTAAGAGCCCTACTAAAACTCTTCCCCAAGATCAGTGAAGCCAATTCTCCATTCTATGAAGCCAGTATCATCCTGATACCCAAGCCAAGCAAGGACACAACAAAAAAGAAAACAACAGGTCAATACGTATTTCTGATAAACATAGATACAGAATTCCTAAACACAATACTAGCTAACTGATTGCAACAGCACATCAAAAAGATTATACACCACAATTAAGTGGACTTTATTCCAGGGATACAAGGATAGTTAACATATACAAATCAATAAATGTGATCCACCACAAAAACAGAATTTAAAACAAAAACCATACAGTAATAATAGATGAATAAAAAGCATTTGATAAAATCCAGGACTGTTTCATGATAAAAATGCTTAACAAACTAAGCATAGATGGAAAAAATCTCAAAGCAATAAAAGCCATATACAACAAACCCACAGCCAACATCAAATTGACTGGAGAAAAGTTGAAAGCATTCTTCCTAAGAATTGGAACAATACGAGGATGACCATTTTTTTTAGCACTTTGATTCAACACAGTATCAATAGTTTTAACCAGATCAATGAGGCAATAGAAGAAAATAAAATGCTTTAAAATTGGAAAAGAGGAAGTCAAATTATCTCTCTTTGTTGATGACATGGTCTTACCCATAGAAAATTCTAAAGATTCCTCCTTTGCTAAATTACTTCAATGAAGTAGCAAGTTACAAAATCAGCATATGAAAATCAGTAGAAAATGGTGTCTGCTCATATCTCAGGCTCAACAGCAGCTCACAGAAGAGTGGTAGGGACCATTCTACAGGTGCGTGGGAACACCTGGGCTCTTCTACCCCTCCTCAAAGCCACCAAGGGGGTTAGTCATGCCCACATTTTCCTAGTAAGTAGACTCTCAGTATGGCAGCTGACTCAAGCTTCTCTAGGCCAAGATGCCTATAAGATTCCACAAGTTCCCTTTCTGGAACTTCTTTGTACAATCTCCAGGGAGCTGCGTATGTTAAGCCCGAGATATTCATGGATTGGTGGATTCTCTTCTAGCCAAGATTGCAAAAGCTCATCTCAGCAAGCAATAACAATCAAACAGAGAACCAAATCAAGAACTAAAAAAAAAAAAAAATTGAACCTGGAAATACATTTAATCAAAGAGATGAAAGATCTCTACAAAAACTATAAAACACTGAAGACATATCTCTACATGGAAAACTATAAGTAATAGAACACACAAACAGGGAGAAAACACCTCATGTTTATGGATTGGAGGAATATAATTCATATTCATAATATATTCATATTATATTGTTAAATGAACATTCTGCCCAAAGCAATCTACAGATGCAGTGCAATTCCTGTGAGCATCATGTAACCTCCAGTCAAGCTAACATCATATTTTACATAATTAGAAACAAAACCTAAGATACATATGGAACCCAGAAGGAGCCCAAATAGCTAAAGCAATTCTGTGCAAAAAAGAACAGAGTAAAGTTTCATATTAACCTATTTCAAATTATGCCACATACCCAAACATGGGAGTGGTATAAAAATAGACAAATAGATAAGTGGAACAGATTAAAGAGCCCAGAAACAAAGCCATGCTTATCTTTGACAAAGTCAACAAAAATATACACTGGGGAAAGGATACCCTATTCAACAAATGGTGCTGGGAAATGTGGAAATATGGAATTATGGATAGCCATATGCAGAAGAACAAAACTAAACCCTAATATCCTATCATGTACAAAATAAATCAAGATGGACTAAAGACTTAATTGTAAGATCTGAAACTATAAAAATTCTAGAATAAAACCTAGGCAAAGAATTCATGACTAAGACCGCAAAAGCAAATGGAACAAAAACAAAAATAGACAAATGAGACTTAAGTAAGAGACTTTAAGTGAACTAAAAATATCTACACAACAAAAGACATAATCAAGAGAGTAGATAGAATCAACCTGCAGAATGAGAGAAGATACCAGCAATCTGTTCATTCAGCAAAGAACCAGACTCAGTCCTTTAAATAAGGAATTTAAACAACTTAAAAAGAAAAAAATAAACAACCTTAACAAATGTGAGCAAATGTCACAAACAGACATTTGTTAAAAGAAGCCATACAAGTGGTCAAGAAACATAGGAAAAAATGCTCAACATCACCAATCATCAGAACAATGCAAATTAAAATCACAATGAGATATCATCTTCCCAGTCAGTAGGCTTTTGTTAAAAAGTCAAAAAACAACAGACGTTGAGGATGAAGAGAAAGTGAACACTTATATACTGTTAGTGGGATGGCGACTTAGTGCAACCTCTACAGAAAATAGTCCTCACAGAGCTAACAATGTAGCTACCGTTAGATCCAGTAATCCATTTGCTGGATGTCTCAGTGGGAAAAGAAATCATTATATAAAAAAGAAACTTGCACTTGTTATGTTTATCTCAGCACCATCCCCAATAACAAACTCATGGAATAAACTTAAGAGTCCATCAACAGATGATTGGATAAGGAAAATGCATGTATGTCATGTCAAATATGACATGCCGTCACTTATAAGTAGGGTCTAAACAAACGGTAGGCATGGACACATAGACAGGCAGTGGAATAAGGGACACTGGAGACCCTAAAAGGCTAATGGGGTGTGAGCAATGAAGAATTACCTATTGGGAACAGTGTACATTATTCATTATTTGGGTGATGGGTACACTAAAATCCCAGACTTCACCACTACCCAAATATATCCATGTAACAGAACTGCAGTTTTACCCCCTAAATCTATAAAAAACATTGAAAAAGAAATGAAAAGGGCTATCACTACAGATCCCAGGTATATTAAAAAGTTAATAAAGATAAATGAACTCTTAGAGCTAATAATAAAAGTAAAACCTATTATTTTCCCTTCATTCATTCCTTCTCTGATGGTCTTCCTTTCTTTACGTGGACCTGAATTTATGACCTATTCATTTTCCTTTTCTCTGGGGAACTTCTGTTAACTTTTCTTGCAAGGCAGTTCTACTGACAATAAATTCTCTCTAAGGAAGTGTTTATTTCTCCTCCATTTTAAAGGATAATCACAGTGTATAGAACTCTAGGTTTATAGAATTTTGTCTCTCAAAACTGTAAATATTTTGCTCTATTCTATTATTTATTGGGTTTACAATTTCTGAGAAGGGAGACGTAAATTTTTTATTCCATCCCTTAGGTAAGGTGTTTTTATCACCTGACATCTTTTCAGGGTTTGTGTTTGATTTTCTGTACTTTAAAAATAATATTGTTATTTGGGGGGGGGGTGTTGCTTCTTTGTTGGTTTGTTTGTTTTGTTTTTCTGTCTTGTTCTTCTCTGTGTTTCCTGAGTCTGATTTGGTGTCTGATGTTATTTGGGAAAAATTTCAGTCAACTATTCCCACTACTCCTTTCTCCCTTTTTCTTCTTTTGGTATTTTCATTATGCAGAAGTTTCATCTTTTCCAGGTTTGCCAGAGTTTTTGGATATTCTGTTGCCCACTTCTCATCTTTTTTTTCCCTTTGCTTCTTAGTTTGTGAGTTTCTATTGACACAGTCTCAGAGAGTCTTTCCTCAACTTTGCCCAGGAACTGAATGGGCCTATCAAAGGCCGGCTCTACTTTTGTTAGTATTTCCCATCTGTAGCATTTCTTTTCACTTTTTCATTAGCTTTTCATTTCTCTGCTTCCAGTGCCTATTTGATCCCACACGCTGCCTCTTTTCCCTTTAGAGTCTTTAGCATATTAATTAGATATTTTGAACTTCTGATCTGATAATTCTAGCACTTCTACCATACCTGAATCCTTTTCTGATAACTACTTCGTCTCCTCAAACTGTGTGTGTGTGTGTGTGTGTGTGTGTGTGTGTGTGTGTGTGTGTTTGTATGCCTTTTAATATTTCAAAAGCGAGGCGTGATTTACTGGGGAAGAGGCACTGTGATGACTATTCCCTTCGTGATGTGTGCTAAGTTTGGGGGGAATAGAATTGTTCTGAAGTCCTACAATGAAGGAGTCTTTGGGTTAGCCTGTACCACTGGAATGTGAACCTCCCCAGTGCTTCAGTGTTTTCCCCCACAATCGCTAGAGGGGGGTAAATTAGTTACTGCCCTTTCCCCGCACCGATGGCTACAGTGGGCTGGAGTTGAGTATTCCCCTTTCCTCAGGTCAGCTGGGCTCTGAAAAACCCTAGCAGGTTAGGCTCTGGCAAAATAGTTTCTCTCGAAGACAGGCTGTGTTAAGAACAGAAGGATCTGAAGTATTTCAAAATGGCTACTTTCTCCTTTTCTCTGCTAGTGATATGAGGGGATTTCCCCCCCCCCCACTATTCATTGTGAGAATCTAGTCAATATTCCAGAGGTAAACCTCACAAAGTGTGACCCTATGACTGGGTCTTCCCGGAGTTTTTAACCTCATCAACTATAACTGAGGTGTTCTTATCTTGGCACTGCTGGTCCCAGAGAGATTTCTACCCATGAGTTTCTGGGGCAATAAATTGTGATTCTCAGCATTTACCACCTGACTCTTCACTTGGCCCTGTGACCTCACTTCTCTGAGAGATAGAAGAAGAGTATATAGGTATATATATGTGTGTGCGCGCGCGCGTGTGTGTGTGTGTGTGTGTGTGTGTGTGTATTGCGGTTTGTTCAGCTATTTACTCGTCATTAAGATAGAGGTGACTTTCAAAATCCTTACATGCTTGACTGGAAACAGAAAGTAGTAAATCCTTCTCACGTCTCCCATCTTCCCTTTCTTTGCACTTTGTTGTCTCCGTTTATTGATAATGCAGGTCATTGCTTTTTAAACAAAATTCTCTATTTCCTAGCAAGTGTTTCACAGACTACTTCTTTTGAAGAATGAAATTCCCATTCTCCACTCTGCACCTTTCTTCCACTCAGGGTAGATTTGTTTTTCTTCTCACTTATCTACAAAGAGAGACCCCTCTAGAGTCAATATTTACAACACTCAGTATAGGGGTGACTTGGGCTCCATGCTCTGCTGATCTGGTACTAGCAGAACCACTTTTTTTTTTTTTATAGATTTGCTGTATGTAAACAAATAGAACACAGTTGAAGATCTAGCAAATTTTTATCTTGTGCAATTTTTTCTGGACTAACCCTCTTCCTATACCTATTATCTAGTTATCTTAAACATGACATTATTGCCATTTATTAATAATTGAATTTCTTCCCTCTTAAAAATATTTTATTTGTGAAACTTTACCCTGAACCTTCAGGAAAATGCTCAACTTAGTGTTTTCCCAATTGTTCTCTGACAGATGAGTGCTGAGACAGAGAGGGGGGAAGAAGGTATTATGGTTGGCTGAAAAAATAGTTCCTCTAAAGAGAAACTGCTACCCAGTTTTCTGTTTAGTACAGACCTTTGGCCCTCGTGGAAAAATCATACAAAAGAAAAAAAGGGAAAAAAATCTCAGGACTTAAGAAAAATATACATGAACATTATTTATTAGGAAACAGAAGAAACTTTTTTCTGTTTTTTCCATTATGAATGAGATTAAGGGGACGTGGTATCTTGATAGAGGAAAAGAAAAATCTTATTAGGAATAAATGAGATGCCAGTGGGAAGACGTTTGGGTTGGGAAATGGTCTCCTTTTTCATGACTGGCAGTTAAAACTGTTTCTAGAAAAATAGCATGAAAGGAATCTTCCAATGGCAGATATTTCTCTCAGATCCTAGAAATAGATGGATGGTCAGTCCAAGTATTTGATGTTGAGGAATTTTTATATATTTCACTGTCTGAATAAGAATGTTAGTGGGAATGTGAAGGCAACTGAGCTAGGGACAGCTGGCCAGTTCACTTTATATCCACAAACTTTCTCTTTTAGTTTTGAGCTGTATCTTCAGGCAGAAGCAAATGTTTTTATTCAGTGGGGAACATGGACAAAGGTCCAGAAGTTCCAGGGTCAGCGGTATGTTGCCTCTCGCCTTCTTGACACTGTTATTATCTGCAGAGGCCAGATCAGGGTTCTGACTCTGCAAATTCTCACAACCTGAATAATTAATAACCGATTTTTCCCTCAGATTAGTGGGAAAAGCCTTGAGGAGGAGAAACTTTCAGGCCGCCTACTTTGGATCCTGGATATTGCATGTACGAAATTAGAATGCTACAATTCCTGCCATACCTATTATCAAGGGTGTTATGAGCACACACTAAGATACTAACGGCTTTGAAAAGTTTTTTTCAAGTTAAAAACAAAGTCTCTTTCTCCGAAACCAAGAATTTGGTGTTAAAATCAATTCTAAGAAGATGATTGGCCTATGATCTCATAGTCCCAGATTGAGCAACTTGGTAAACAATCACACCTTAAAAATAAATGGCATGTCAGAGAAGATTTTCATTCTCATAAATCTAAGTAATTCAAATATTACAATTCTGATTCCTGAACAAGCAAAATACATGCTGAATCAACAGTGCACGCTCATCAATGAGAATAAGAAAATTAAACCCAGATGAAACTGTCTTGTTTAAAAGGAAACTCTTCTAGTATTAACCACATTTTCTTGTTACTTAAATAATAAGTGCTAATTTTGAAGATCTGGCTTTCTTTTGTGAATTTAATTATTTCAGGACATGGTAAGAAGGCAGTGAAAGACAAAATTACCAGACCACAGCACACAGCTCGACTGTCCACGTGTTGTATAATGGTCTCGAACTGAGCAAAACTGCCACTATCAGTATAAATAATATCCGAAGCTTCTGAATAGGTTTAATATTCTCGCACATGTGATCTCAGAATTGATTTGGTTGAACTGGGCAAAACAGTCTGTTTAAATTTATTTTCATTTTTAAGTTCTTCTAATTATTTCCATGCTTTAATTAAAAAACATTTTTCAGGTATGAGTACATTCAACCATTCTCATTGCCTTCAAGTAAAATACTAATTATTCACATATATTCTCAACAAGACTTGCCTTGCTAGTTTTTTCTGACCGTTTCAGAAAACAGAATTAATTATTAGGAATATTACATGCCATCTTAGTGAAAACCTAAGTTTCAGGCATTGATTTTTTTTCCAGCATTATTTACCTGTTATTTATTCAACAATCAAGCTAAATGTTCAGGCAAGACGATAACAAACATTTGCAATGCAAAATATTAAGGCTAAAAGAGAGGCTCTTTTTCAAGGTAATAGAATTTACTAATGAAATTATGATTGAGTTTTCAAATATGAATCATTCTTTAGCCCCTTACACATCTATAATCACCATATCTAAACTTGACAAGTTTAATATTCAACCATATAATTATATTCTTCATCTTTCTCTATTTTCCTTGCTGATTTTCTCCTTCAGAATCTGTTCATAACACAGAGATTATATTACAAAGTTTTTCCTGTGAATAGGATTTTTCAATATTTGTATTGTCCTAATTTGGTTTTTAGAGCAAGACTGTTAAATTTTTCATGTGGCTAATTATTGTTTAGGTCTTACTTGGTTTTTCCTATATACCAGCGATTTTCTTTTATAATCTGCTTTTTAGTTTCTTCTTTTATTTTTGTTTAGAGTGTATCTGTGTGTATGTGGGATGTGTGCGTTTTAACCCTTGAACAAAAAAGGAAAAGAAATGTGATGTTTACGGACCTGGTTATTAAGGCTTAGTTTAGGAAAA
The DNA here is from genome assembly GCA_963575145.1 of Galago senegalensis. NCBI lineage: Eukaryota > Metazoa > Chordata > Mammalia > Primates > Galagidae > Galago > Galago senegalensis. The sequence goes on along the minus strand of CAUYTI010058670.1, from coordinate 14,757 downwards.
TATAGAGAGAAGGCAATTATTAATTAGGAGAAATAATAGTCTCTTTTTTTGGCAAGGAGATCTGTAGTACTTGCTTTTTTTTTTGAAACACAATCCCAATTTGTCACCCTTGGTAGAGTGCTGTGGTGTCACAGCTCACACCAACCTCAAACTCTTGGGATTAAGCGATTCTTTTACCTCAGCCTCCCAAGTAGCTGGGACTACAGGTGCCGCCATAACACCTGGCTATTTTTTGATTGTAGTTGTTGTTGTTTGGCAGGCCTGGGCTGGGTTTGAACCTGCCAGCTCCGGTGTATGTGGCTGGCACTCTAGCCTCTGAGCTACATACAGGGGCTGAGCCAATACTTGTATTTTTAAAACTACAGAATACATCCAATGTTAACCAAATAAAGTGTTGGGGACAGGATTAAAATCTCATTTGTCTAAATAGTCTAGTGTCTGATTCTCAACTAAGTTGCTATGCTCACTCCCCATTTGGGGAAGCAGGGCTGAATGACTGACTACTGCTGATGCCACTCTCTGGCCCCACATGTGATGGGTTCTCAGGGTGTAAGCCAATTGCATCCTTGGTTATGAGGTAAATATTTTCTTGATTTCTTCTTTGCTTTTTTTCATTGAAAATGAGGATCTATAGACATGGGGCAGGCAAGTATGGAGATAAAAGCAGTTAGAATAATGATGGCATTGGGCAGCTCCTGTGGCTCAAAGGAGTAGGGCACCAGCCCCATATGCCAGAGGTGGCGGGTTCAAACCCAGCCTCGGCCAAAAACTGCAAAAAAAAAAAAAAGAAGAAGAAGAAGAATGATGGCCCCCAAATCACACCACCACCAAAGTTCAGAACATCAAATAACTGCCAAGAGACAAAAATCATCTATGAACAATGAGGCCATTTGACGGCTGCTTTTTTGGCTGGACTTGCAGAATTACTGCAATGACAAGCAAGATAAGGACTTAGCATTGAGTGGAAAATCTAAGGAAATAAAATAGGTAGATTTTCTAATCTCATATATATAATACATACATATGTGTATTATATGTAATGTATGATAAAGGTATAGGAACATAGTCTCACATATGTAATATATGGAGAACACCAGGAAAATGACTTTGGGGCCCTAATGGAATTTAAGAGCCTGCGATATGGGCATATAATAATAGTGACAATGAACATTCTCTGCAGGACTGATCTGTGTTCAAGTTGAGGAGGGAACGTAATTAATATTTTGGCAAATTAAAGAAAATAATACCCACATATAAAAATTTGATCATCCGATTACATTTTTGAATATTTTAAAAGTATTCATTCTTATTTAATTGACAATATTACTAGGTGTTTTATAAAGGGAGTTAAATGAAACTTATATTCTTTGTGCCTAAAATAGCAATGAACACAGATAACCTATGAGAAGGCATTCAGACATAAAATTATTTTCAAAGTCAATGAATAAAAATAACTTGGAATATTAAAAAGTTCAGTTCTTCTGTTGCAACACTTTTTGGTACAAAATATATTCACTGGTTCCTTTTAATAGCAGAAAAGAGTTGAAACCACCTTGCCTTCAAAGGAATCCCTTTCTTGGTTTGAAACTACTCCATTTGCCAATCCACAAATAGTTCTTTTAATGTTAGTGCCCAAATTAGAATAACCCTTATTATAATTTTTTCTGTGATCCTGTCATCCTAAAGGATATTCAGCATATCCCCTTGGTGAAAAGATACTACACTTAAACAAAACCAGAATTCATTAACAGCCTGGCAATTTAATTTCATTTCCTGTCCTTATAGCAAAAGTTACAGCTATAAAATTTAAAAGTTCTCTTACTGAACAAGATTTCCTCCTAGGCACTGTTTTGCACATAATCCGGAAAAGATTGTTGGCTGCAATTCTTGCGGTGTTACTAAAATATTTCTTTAACATCCCAAGCTAATATGATGTATATGAACAGATGACTAAGACAGAAGCTGAGCTTTCATATTGTGCTTCGTCCCGTGGTATACAGGGATTCAAGATTTGGCAGGTTTTAGTAAACACGGCATATGCTAAAAAAGTGTAAGGGTTTGATTCTCCTTATCTCCCTTCTCCTAAATTTCCCCACGGCCCTACATTTAATTAAATTTCCTAATTCAAGTTCATGTTTGTTCCAAACCATAGAATTCCACTTATGATTCACCTATTTAGTTAAGAAAATAGAACTTAAGATCTACCAGCATATTTTCCATCAATTATTTTTGTTAACAGGAAAAGATGCAACTGAGTTGTATTTAAGTATTCATTTATCCAAATCCAAACATCACATTCATCCCTATGAAGTTTTGTCTCAGTCCACATCTTTAAGGGGCTCCAAAAGTTTTCTGAAGTAAAAGCGTGACTTAGAAAATTCATATGGGAATTAGTTACTGGAGGCTGTTACTCAGGTTAAGGTGTTATGCTTCCATGAGTGAAATAAGTCCTAGCAAGTATCTAAAATTTTGTAAATACTGTAAGTCCTACAATAATTTTCTATCAGCAGCCTCTGAGGTTTATAGTCCTAGAGTTATGAAAATAAAGTTGTTTCTGAAAACTTAAAACAGAAAACCTCAGCATAAATAACTCGAGGGATTACATTTGAACACAGACACTTGTCTCTTTTGGTAATTCTAACTGAATGCTCCATAATCGTGCCTGATTTGTAGCCTATCATTGTAGATCTCTTAAACTTATGCTACTTAGAAACTTTTCTGAGTTAGAGTTTAGTAGGAGATTTATATTCATGAGGAGAAAAGAGTATTTTTTAACAACTTAGGCTTTAAATTTGTGATATTTAAAGTAGATTTCTGTTTAGTAGTGCTATACCCATTTATTAAAAGGCCAAAGTCTGTTCGTTCAATAAATGCCAGGGACTGAACCACAGAACGTTCATGAAAATACCATTTATAGAGCCTACCTTTTGATAGGGGGACACCAACAAACCAGAAAATGAATAAATTATACATGTTAAGGAATGCTTCCAGGAACCTAACAGGATTCTAAAGTAAACAATAATGGGAAAGAGGAAGAAGATCCCCTTATAGTCATTGATCAGGGTTTGCCTGACTGGCAAGGGAACTTAGCCATGACCTGGAAGATGAGATGACACCCAGGGAAGGAGTTTGGACAAGATTGTTTTAGGTAAAGAAAATGGGATTTTTAGAGCTTTGGAGGGGAAAGAATTCAACATGTTCAAGAAATCAATAAATTGTAAAAACATGATGAATTAGATGTCAAACAGCAAATGAATTTGCCAGACACCTGTCAAAGGATGTCTTTCCAATACGTTGTCTTGAATTCATGTATGACTCACTTCCTTCCTCAAATGCAAAGCAACAGTTAATAAAATAGATGAAATAGGAGGGGAAAAAAAGAGTGGCTCGGAGACTAGATATCTTCATGGACTAGCAGGGCTGGTGAGCTTGGATGAAGCTATGTATAAGACTGACTCAAACTATGGAAGTTGGGAGTGGTGAGGCTTACTACCTAGATCAACAAGGAACTGCGTCTTGTGTCCCCATGTGAAGAAAAGAACAGTTGGCTGGGAATGATGGCTCACACCTGTAATCCCAGGACTCTGGGAGGCTGAAGCATGAGGAGTGCTTGAGGACAGAAGTTTGAGACTAGCCTGAGCAACATAGTGAGACTCCACCTCTACAAAAAAAAAAAAAAAAGTAGCTGAATGTGTTGGCATAGACCTCAAGTCCTAGAAACGTGGGAGGCTGAGGTGGGGTAATCATTTGAGACCTGCAGTTTGAGGTTGTGGTAATCTATAATCATGCCACAGTACTCCAGCCTGGGTGACAGAACAAGATCTTATCTCTAAAAAAGGGAGTATGGGCTGAGCACAGTGATTTATGCTACTTATTCCAGCACTTTGGAAGGCTGAGGTGTGAAGATCATTTGGACCTCAGAAGTTCAAGACCAGCAAAACCCAGTTTCTACAAAAAAATTAAGAATTAGGTACGATGTATATATGTAGTCCCAGCTACTCATGAGGCTGAGGCAAGAGAATACCTTGAGTCCAGGAACTGAAGCTGTAGCGAGCTAAGATCAAGCCACTGCACTCCCGCCTGAGTGACAGAATAAGATCATGTCTCGAAAAGAAAAGAAAAGAAAAGGAAGAGAAATGAAGGGAAATGAAGGGAAGGGAAGAGAAGGGGATCTTCTTCCTCTTTCCCAATATTTTTTACTTTAGAACCCTGTTAGGTTCCCTGGAAACATTCCTTAAAATGTATAATTTATTCATTTGCTGGGAATGGAAGGGAAGTGGAGGGGAAGGGAAGGGAAGGGAAGGGAAGGGAAGGGAAGGGAAGGGAAGGGAAGGGAAAGGAAAGGAAGGGGAGGGAAGTGGAAGGTAGGGGAGGAGAAGGGAAAACAAAAAACTGACAGCTATCCACTACCTGAGACTACAGCTTTTAATAGTTACCTAGCCTTCTGCAGAGGAACTGAGAAGTGCCCCCACTAGCTTGGTGATCAGAATTTTAATACATTCAGTATCAGAAAGGAGGAATGAGTTTCTATTACCCGATTTTGGATTTGCAGCACAGGGAACTAAGACAATGAAAAAGTTGTTAGAAAGTACACACAGAAAAAGGAAGAGAATAAAAAATACGTCTTTCACAATAACCAAAGATGCAAACAAAAATTCCAAGGCGTATGAAGATGTGAACACAATTTAAAGTAAAAGTCATCAAAGTAAATAATTAAAAGATATTTTCACTTCAGATAAAATTCTTATAAAGAATTTAAGGCAGAATGATTAATATGCTTAAAGACAAGAATGAAAGAATAATCTTTACTCAAAAAGTAAATATTTATCTTACGGCATTGGTGTAACTGAAGCAAAAACATTGAAAGGTAATGATAATCAACATGAGATTATGAAAATAATTTTATTTATCAGAATAAAAAAGAGAGACTTTAGTTTACAGTTCAGCATGTAAAGAGGTTGGAAGTTGTTATTCCATTCTAACAAGTAAATGCTAATCTCTTTCCCAGACACTCATACAATTACAAAATTTGGCATTAAATTATAAAAAACAAGCTCCCAATACAAAGAGAAAATATAGGTGAAAATGTTTAACAAAATTAGAACCAAAAGGCATAGCTAGAAAGAAAAATTAAAGACCAGATCAGAGTATACCACCTAGAGAAAACAAATAAGAGAAAACCACGTAGAAATCTCATTAAATAAAATAATTCCAGAAATGTTCTAGAACCAAGAGACAGGATTTGAAACTGAAGGACCTACACTTAGGCATATTATAATTTTTTAGTACATTGAGAACAAAGAGGAGATCCTATGAGATTATGTATTAAAGATAGATGATACAATTGTTTTTCAAAATATTAGAAATGAAAATATTTTGTATTTTTTTACTTTATTTTATTTTATTTATTTTTTTCTCTTTTGCAGTTTTTGGCAGGGGCTGGGTTTGAACCTGCCACCTCTAGCATATGGGGCCAGCGCCCTACTATTTGAGCCACAGGCACTGCCCCTATTTTTATCAACATTACTAAACGCTAGAGACAGTTGAGTGAGGTTTTCAATACTTTGAAGAAAAATAATTTCTAATTGGAAAGCTAGACTTAGCTTACTTAAAAATTAAATGTAAGGTAAAATAAAGATATTTTAAAAGAAGATAGATCTCCAAGTGTAATTCCAATGCATCTTTTTCCAAAAGTTTACCAAAAATGTTATCTACTAAAATGAGAAAATAAACACAGAATACAGACACAGGAAATGGAAGATCCAACACAGAAAAGTGAAAGAAAATCCCAGGGAGTTGTTGAAAATCACACAGGTACCAGCTGTGTACCAAGACAGAGGGCAGCTAGCCCAAGGAGAGGCAGATGAGAAAGCTCTAAGATCACACGCTAGCGTAACTAGTGTATCTGAGAGCTCTGAAAAGAGACAGACGGTTGGTAGAGATTATTAGGGTGGTTAGTAATCTAAAATAAATAGAAAAATAGCAAATACAAAATAAGTTTACTAATTATAGAAAAAAAGTTGTACAGTAAAGAGTATTCAAAGTATGCTAAGTGATTCAGCCATGAAACATTTGCAAAATTTACAGTATAAATTTAATATAAACAATACTGGTCTCACCAAAATTAAAATATGATATGATATAATTATGGTAGAGTGATAATGAGAGAATAGGGAGATGAGGAGAGTATTTGGTGAGGGGTGTGTGTATGGGTGTGCGTGCGTTTATCAGAGAACGTATTCTGTGACAGATTATATAAGTACTCAGCAAGTATTCATCTTTCTGTCTCCTGGCCCTCTTGGGTGTAGCCTGGGGCATATGATGGGCTCTAGCCAATGGAAACTGTGCAGAAGCAATGTGAGAAGACCCTATCTGAGTACCTGAACATTTTATTTTGCCTCTCACATGTGTGTCCTCATAAGAAGAGTATTTTCTGGGTAAGCTACTGGCCCCAGAATACCTAAAAATAACCCCCACATCCTAAAGCTCAGCTACTCAAACCAATTAGGAGGCTTATAATTGAGAAATAAACATTTGTTTTAATAGAAATGGCTATTTTGTGATTCTCTGTTATTAAGCATTGTTCCCACCCCTGAAAAATGTTGTTATCCATGCTCAGCCTCTTGGCTTGTAAATTTCTGCATACTTTGATAAAATTCAGCACCCATTCATGATAAAAACCCTCAACAATCTAGGGATTCAAGGAACATAACTCAAAATAACAAAAGCCATATATGATAAACCTACAACCAACATCACCCTGAATGGAGAAAAGTTGAAAGCAAGTTCCCAAGGAGCTGGAGGAAGAGCAGGATGCCCACTGCAACCATTTCTATTCAACATTGTACTGGAAGTCCTAAGAAAAGCAATCAGTCAAGAGAAAGAAGTCAGAGCCATCCAAACTGGGAAGGAGAAGATCAAACTATTTCTGTTTTCTGACAGTACGATTTAAAAATTACACCAAAAGACTCCTAGAATTGATAAATAAATTGAATAAAGTCTCAGGATACAAAATTAGTATCTACAAATCAATAGCATTTCTATGTACTTTAAGAGTCCAGCTCAGAGTCAAGTCAAGAGCTCAATACCAAATGAAGAATATAAATGTCTTAACAAAATTTAAAAAATAATAAAATGAAATGACTCTGCAACTGATATATTAAAAATAAATGGCATGTAAAGTATATATATATATATAAAAGAACTCAATACCAGTTATGATAACTGCAAAGAAAAGGAAAGACATCTACAAGGAAAAGTACAAAACACTGATGAGAGAAATCACAGATGACACAAACAAACAGAAAATATCCTGTGGTCATGGGTCAGAACAGTGGTTCTCAGCCTGTGGGTCACAACCCACAAGAACAGTATTAAAGGGCCACGGCATTGGAAGGTTGAGAACACTGGTTAGAAGAATCAACATTGTTAAAATGTACATACTGCCTAAAGTGATTTGCAGATTCAATTTAATTCTCATCAAAATACCAAAGTCATTTTTTATAGATCTAGAAAAAATAATCCCAAACTTCATATAGAGCAAAAATAAAGCCCACACGGCTAATCTTAAGCAAAAAGAACAAATGTGGAGGCATCATATTATACGACAAAGGCTATAGTAACCAAACAGCATGGTATTGTGACAAAGGTAGACTCGCGGACCAATAAAACAGAATAGAGAAACTAGAAATAAAACCATACAGCTATGATGGTTGCTGATTTTTGACAAAGCAGTCAAAACCTTACGCTGAGGAAAGGACGACCTGTTAAACAAGTGGTGCTGATGAAATTGGATAGCCACATGCCGAAGAATGAGACAGGATCACTATCTCTCATCAGAAGCAAAAATTAGCTCAAAATGGATTAAAAACTTAAATGTAAGATCTGACGCTGTAAAAATTCTAGATGAAAATATCAGAAGCCTCTCCTAGACATAAACCTAGGCAAAAATTTTTGACTGAGACCCCAAGGAAAATACAGTATCAACAAAAATAAGTCAATGGGACTCGGTTAAATTAAAAAGTTTCTGCATGGCAAGGGAAATAATCAACAGAGGAAATAGACAACCTACAGGATAGAAGAAAAGATGCACAAAGTGTCCATCTGGCAGAGGACTGCTATGCAGAAACTACAAAGAATTCAGGAAAAAAAATCCCTTAAAAAGTGGGCGAAGTTCTTTAATAGAGTTGTTTCAAATTAAGACAGACAAATGCCAACCAAATATGAAAAAATGCTAAATGTCACAAATTATCAGTGAAACTCAATTTAAAACCATAATGAGATACCACCTCACCCCATCAGAATGACCATTATTAAAAAATGAAAAACAATCAACAGATGTTGGCATGGATGTGGTGAATAATGAATGCTTGTACGGTGTTAGTGGGCCTGTAAATGAGTACAGCATCTACTGTGTGTAAATGTACACACACACACACACATACACACACACACACAAACACACCAGGGAGTACTGTTCAGCTTTAAAAAGAAATCAAATAATGTCTTTTTTAGTAAATTGTTTGGAGCTGGAGACAATTATCCTAAGTGAAGTATGTATCTCAGGATTGGAAGACAAACATCATATATTCACACTAGCAAGTGGTAACCGCACCCAGTCATAAAGTGGAGTAAAGGACACTGGAAATTAAGACAAGGATGCGTGGGAGAGGTGGGGGTGCACCTTACCCACTTACCTTGGGTACAATACCATTACCCAGTGACAGGCACACGAAAAGCCCTGATTTCAGCATTGTACAATTTACCCATGTAGCATAAACACTTGTATCCGCTTAATGTTTTGAAATAGTTTTTTTTTTCATCATGGGTACACAGTAGGTAAATAAATAATTTAAAAATCAAGAGTTTATACACTCATCAATAATATAGTGCTGAATGACAAAGGAATTACAGTAGAAAATGAAAGTATTTATTTCTGGAAAGAGAGAAGATGGAGCAAGGGTGAGCTTGGGTGGGAACATAGTTTTTTGTTCTTTAACAAAACTGATAATGTGATGTGATCCATTATATCATGTTAATGAACAGCTGAACAAAAATAAAAACTTAGCTAAACAATAACGTATGCAACTGTCATAGAGGTAATTACCACAGCTAAAAGATAAATCAAGATAGTATCTAGGATTTTTCCAAAATTAAATTTTAAAAAGTGCTCATATCTGAAATCCAAATATAAAACAGGTAGTGGTACTTTTTTCAGCTGTATCAACTATTTAAAAAATTACTTTCTCACCTTCCTATGTTTCAGTATTCTCCCTAAATTTTGTAGACCACTTGATTTTCTATCACTTCTCCTTCTTTGAACATTTTTTAGTGGTGTGTGAGAAACCACATTATAGAAAGAGCAGTTACATAGATTAGATTTACTTAAAGGAAGAGTTAGGAGGGTATAGCAGTTATGTTTAAATATTTCTTACAAATATCATCAATAACAACTAACTGTTGATCATTACAGTGCTATCTAGTGAGGAAGAAGATCTAGTAGAATATTATTAATAAGTTAGGAGAAATATGAAGCTCAAGTTTTCAGCTAACTTGTAGTTTCTCTTCTCCATTTATATGAATGACATTCACCTAATCCTTAGTCCTCAAAGATGTCCCAGTATACTGGGTAAAATCAAAGACCCATGTCATGATTATTACTCAAAGTACAGGTTTAACAGCAATCTTCTCATCATCAAAGTTATTTTAAAACATAAACAAAATTATTTTAAAACATAAACAAAAAGCTTAGAAATTAAGTATTTGTTGTGTCCTAAATTCATTTATTGAATCTTTAAAGCTCCTAGTCTTTTTTTTAACCTTTACTTCCTAATAAGAACTTTTAAAAGAATGCTTGAAAAGGTCATTAATTAGATGAATTCAGAAGCTCATTTTCTTTTCTTAGCTGGTTTCCACAGCTTCCTCTTTGCAATCTTCTTCTTTGCCAGGCCTTCTCTTAACCTTTCCTATTAAATCCGTTTCCCCCACTATCCTTGGAAATGGAAAATTCACTAGAACGGTGAGGAAGTGAAGCATTAACCCCTCCTTGACCTATCATAGACAAACTAAAATATACTAAATGCTCTTCTTTTGCATTGGAACAGAATAAGGCCATTATCTGCGATCCTAATTGCTTAATTTGCCTGTTGCAAATTTTCTAAGATGTCAGGTTTTCAAGAACCATGGTAAGCAGCTTGGTAGAGATTAGTTTAAAAACTCATGTGGCCCTATTTTAAAGGACATCTCTTCAGTTTGAGTTTCTGCCAGAAGACCCTTCCTTAGGCAACATATTTCAATGCAAGATAGAAGAGTGGTTTAAGCCTTCAGTTTGGGGTGTTCCGTATGAAAGCTGCTTTTCAAGAAATTTGGACCTGTTGATTTTCTGGAGGTCGCATAGATTTTATGAGGCATGATGATGAGTTAGTTATAAAATCATAAGAATTTACAGATTTTATTTCCTATTAAATGCACATAAGTTTTAAGGGGAGAAGAGAATTGGGCTGTACAATATGCATTTCAGATTTTGCTGAATCTAGTATTTAGAAACCGGTTTAAGGTGTTAGCCAAATCAAAACCGCAGTTTAATTCACCCCATTCTGATTTATACCATGTCCTTAAGCCCTCTTCCCGCTGGGATGCTCCCCAGAGGGTGCATTACCTGTTGATTGCTTTAAAATATAGACCGAGTTTTGCAAAACATTATATAAACAGAAAGGAATTATTATGTTCTGCATTAAACTGAAATGCAAATCGACATATAATTTATAGTCTATGTCACTGGATTTGTGTTTGATTTAGTTCAAAAGCAAATGTTCTGTAAGTACACAAAAAGCAATTATGAGCTATTGTTTGTACTAAGAGGTTTAAAGTTATTCTTAATGTCAATGGTCTTAATGTCTCTGATTTTACTTTCCAATTTCACTAATTCTGCAGCTAATGAAATGTCACTTTGAAACTATAAAGCACACAAAAGTGTTGACTTGTTACATATCAGACAAACAGAGATTACCGTGATTTATTTCATTTCAGGTCCAACAAACACAATGAAAGGAGAAAACCTATGGATTTTTTCCATTTCAACTTTCTTATGTAGGGCAGATATGAAGGGTTTGTAACTATACTTTCGATGTGAATAGCCTTATGGCCAGTGCTAGTGAATAAATTTTCATCTTTAGGAGATAAGTTGTTCAGTTTCATTTGCATAACCACCCCCAAAGTTCAAATAAGTATCTGAACTTTATGCAAACTATCCAAACTTTTTCAGTTTGTGATTCGAGCCTGAAAATCTCATGAGAACGGTGTTCTTGTAGCTTTTCCTTACTTCCTGCTTTTATTGTGGGAACCCGGTTTCCACAGAAACTCTTACCCACACAAGAAGTCCAAGTGCATGGTGCCTAGGGACTTTGTTTTCCCATTCAGATTAAACTTTGATATTGTTTTTATTCAGTTGAGATTTGAGTTCTTATCTGCAAGAACTTATCTTCTTGTCTGAAGGAAGCTTAAGTCTCTCCACAATGTTCTGAGAGTTTCACGGCTATTTTCTTCTTGCAAATCTTCTCTCCTGTTTTCTCTGGATGCTCCATCTCTGGATGTTCCTCTGATTTCCCTTCCTCAGTTTCTGCTTTGACTTTTGCTTGCTTTGAACATCCTTTCATTTTATTTTAGTATTCCCCAGGCTTTTCCTTCACACAGTGTATTGACAAGTGAGCACTTTCCATGTGTCTGAGCTGAAAGCCGGGACAAAATAATCCTGCTATCATGGACCACAACTTCTACTGGGGGATAAGCAGATAAACAAAGCAAGTAATTAAAATCTTTGATATATTAAATGGTTTTATTTACTATGGGGAAAATTGAAGCAGAGGGATAAAAGCAATTCCTTGGAGGGGGCACAGTATTTGTATGGTTGCCAAGGAAGAGTTCACTGGCACAAAGGACCAGAAGGAGGTGAGGGTTTGAGAAAGAGCTATTGGGAGGAAGATCACAGCGAGAGGAAGAGCATCTGAAAAGCTTTGGGACTGGTGTTTGCCTTGTGTACCTTTGGGCTTACTTTTCTTCTCTTGCTATACTTTGTTTCTTCACATGGACAAAGTAGTCAACAAATGTGTCCCTCATCCCATTAAATAAAATTTATAGGAAGCCATTGATTTGGGCTGAGCTCCTGCATGAGGCTCAACTGACCAGACCAAAATGGAGTTGCTCATGCTGAAGTTCCATGTCACCAAAACAAAACCTAGTGTTTTACCTGTCCTTTGGAGGAGTCAGGAGAGCGACAGGTAATAGCTAAACCCCTCAACAAGCCAGCTGCAACCAGCTGAATAAGAAAGTCTCTAATCTGGTTTCTGTTCTGTTTCCACTTTCCCGAGCCCTTTTCTGTCTATAAAACTAAACTAAACTCCTCTGCTCAATTCATTGAAACATTCTTTTTTTTTTCTTTTTTGAAACAAAGTGGCAACCTGTCACCCTGAGTAGAGTGCTGTGGTGTCACAGCTCATGGCACCTCAAACTCCTGGGCTTAAGTGATTCTCTTGCCTCAGCCTCCCAAGTAGCTGGGACTACAGGCACCTGCCACAAGGCCCAGCTATGTTTGTTGTTGTTGTTGTTGCCATTGTTGTTTTAGCTGGCCCAGGCTGGGCTTGAACCTTGGTGTATGTAGCCAGCACCCTACCCACTGAGCTACGGGCGCTGCCCCCAAACCTTCATTTCTATCTTATAGAATATCTAAAACAAATAGAAGATCTTAAAAGTTTCTAAAGATGGCTTGGCACCCGTAGCTCAGCCACTAGGGCACCAGCCACATACACTGGAGCTGGCAGGTTCAAACCTGGGCTAGCTAAACAACAATGACAACTGCAACAAAATATAGCCAGGCATTGTGGTGGGTGCCTGTAGTCCCAGCTACCTGGGAGGCTGAGGCAAGAGAATCACCTAAGCCCAAGAGTTTGATGCTTCAGATTCTTCATTGTAGAATCACATATAAAAACCAATTAAGATATTTAAACTAAATTTGTTGTAATTTTGTCTTTTATACTTCTGGCAACCAAGATGGGACCCAGTGACTCTGCTGACACCTCCTGAGACCCCTGAGGAACAGAGCAGAGGCACTGCTGACCCTTTTCAAATTCCTCTGTCTTCTTCTCAAAGTCTAGAGAGTTGGAAGTTTCTCTCAGCTTAAACTCTGCTCTTTTTGCTTTGAACGCCTCAACCTCAGTGCTTTCAAATCCAGGGTTAGTTTGTGCTTTGAGAGGGAGTTTGACCTTGGAGAGAGTACCAAGGATTAGCTCATTAGTTCAAGGATCAGTTGGGCGAGGGCCCTTGATCTTTGGGTTTGCAGTAGCTGACTTGTCACTGGCAAAAGCTGCAGTTTAAAGGTAACTGACAGCAGTCCCAGGAGTGGTCACTTCCTCACAGGATGCAAACTCCAGCTGTTCTGATTTGCAAGTGTTTGTATATTACCCTCTTCTCTCTTTTTATTGCATCCTAAAATAAGGGAGGCCTCCGGTGTCTCACAGAGTCATCAGAAACTGGAAAATTATTAGCTAAGTTGGTCAAGGGGATCTTGGAGCCTAAACCACAACTCAGCTGGTGGGCATGGGCCAGGCACCTAAGAGCTACAGAGTGCTCACCACCAAAAAACAAGACTCTCAGGTTAGAATAAGCTAGTCCCTATGTCTCCTAGCCTCAAGAAAATGCCCTTGAAATAAGGTACCACCTGAAGGCATGATACAACTCAGCTGTGTCAGAGTTCTCACCCAGCTTTTATCTTGGTTCCAAGACAACAAAAATTCAAGGAAAATCAGGAACCATAATTTCTTTCCTTCCTTCTTTGTTTTTCTTGCTTTCTTTATTTCTTTCTTTCTTCTTTCTCCTTCTCTCTCTCTTTTTTTTTTTTTTTTTTGGCAGAGTCTCACTCTGTCACCCTTGGTAGAGTGCTGTGGCATCCTTGCTCACAGCAACCTCAAACTGTGGGGCTCAAGCTAGTCTCTTGCTCAGCCTCCTGAGTAGCTGAGAGTACAGGTACCTGAAACAACCCCTGGCTACTTTTTTTTTTTTTTTAGAGATGGGGTCTCCCTCTAGCTCAGGCTGATCTCAAACTCATGAGCTCAGGTGATCGATCCACCCACCTCAGCCTCAGGAACCATAATTTCTAAAGGACTGAGTACTACATTTGTGGGCTGTACCTGCCTTCACATGCATAAGTATTAGCACTGAAAACTCCAAATTCTCTCAAAAATAGTCGAATCTTACTAAAGATAACCTAAAATTATAATGGACAGTAAGTGTCATGTGCCAAATGGACATACTACACTTTAGGAAGCTCCTCGCCTAGGCCCACCCAGAACGTGCCCAGTGATGTGCAGAAGCTTCTAAAAAGATTTCAAAAAGTTTTATCACCACTTTTTAAAAACTCTTTTAGAAAAGCAGATGAAAAACTTAACTAACTGTTTAAGAAAAATTAAATCTGCTAACTTTTGGCTGAGTTACTATTCCATCTGAACAGAAAGCTAAAGTGTTTATAAAAGTTAGGTCCTCAGGTCAAGGGCAGTTGCTTCTTTTGTCAGCAATATCTATGCTGAGTCCAGGCGTGGAGAAGGCTTTTTTTCCCCCCCTCTATTCTTTTTTTTTTTTTTTTGAGACAGAGCCTCAAGCTGTCCCCCTGGGTAGAGTGCCATGGCATCACAGCTCACAGCAACCTCCAACTCCTGGGCTCAAGCCAGTCTCCTGCCTCAGCCTCCCAAGTAGCTGGGACCACAGGCA
>CAUYTI010058668.1:0-23187 GCA_963575145.1 Galago senegalensis | reverse complement strand
GTGCCATGGCATCATGCTCACAGCAACCTCCAACTCCTGGCCTCAAGCGAGTCTCCTGCCTCAGCCTCCCAAGTAGCTGGGACTACAGGCACCCACCACAACGCCTGGCCATTTTTTGGTTGCAGCCATCATTGTTGTTTGACGGGCCCGGGCTGGGGATTCAAACCCACCACTTGGGTGTATGTGGCTGGTGCCTTAGCCACCTGAGCCACAGGCGCCGAGCCATGAAATGGCCTTTCTCAGGGTCATCCAAAGCCACAAATAAAAAGTATCTAGTGAAAATCATTTTCACTAAATGATACTTTTAAAAAATTAGTTTGTTGTTATATTTTTTATTTTTAGGAGGGGAATGGGATCTTTCTCTATTGCCCAGGATAGAGTGCAGTGGCATCGTGATTGCTCACTGAAGACTCAAACTTCTGGGCTTAAGTGATCCTCCTGCTTCAGCGTACAGAGTAGCTGGGACTAGAGGTGTGTGCCACCGTGCTGGCTAATGTTTCTATTTTTATAGAGATGGGGTCTCACTATGTAGCCCAGGCTAGTGTCTAACTCTTGGCCTCCCAAAGTGCTAGGATTACAGGCATGAACTACTTACTATGCCCCCATGTCCAGTTGTGAGTTTTATTTTTTTAAAAAAGTAAGAAATTTGGGGTATTTGTTTGCAGTTTCAGCCTCTGAAGCAAAGGAGACCCTTAATCAAAGAAATAAAACCTGGTCTTTAGTTAATTTTAAAGGTTCTCAGGAAAACAAGTGCCTTTGATTTCATAGCATAGACCTTGAAACAGAAAGGGGTCAGATATGTTCCAAAGCCTTCAAACATGTTCTTATAACCTGGTCAACATAGCAAGACTCTGTCTGGACTAAAAATAGAAAAATTAGCTGGATGTCATGGCATGCACCTACAGTTCCACCTACTTGGAAGGCTGAGATAGGAGATCACTTGAGCCAGGAGTTCAAAACTGCAGTGAACTATGATGAGGCCCCTGCACTCCAGCTTGAGTGACAGAAAAAGATCCAGTTCTTTACAAAAAAAAAAGAATAGGGTTTGAACCTGGCCTGGGCCAGGTAAACAACAATGACAACTGCAACAACAAAAAAAATAGGCGGGCATTGTGGCGGGCACCTGTAGTCCCAGCTACTTAGGAGGCTGAGGCAAGAGAATCGCTTTTTTTTTTTTGAGACAGAATTTTATTATGTTGCCCCTCGGTAGAGTGCCAGCGTCACAGCTCACAGCAACCCTAAACTCTTGGGCTTAAGTGATTCTCTTGCCTCAGCCTCCCAAGTAGCTAGGACTACAAGGTGCCCGCTATAATGCCCGGCTATTTTTTGGTTGCAGTTGTCATTGTTGTTTAGCAAGCTTGGGCTGGGCTTGAACCTGCCAACTTCGGTGTATGTGGCTGGTGCCCTACTCACTGAGCTACCAGCACTGAGCCACAAGAGAATCGCTTAAGCCCAAGAGTTTTGGGTTGTTGTGAGCTGTGACACTACGGCACTCTACCGAGGGTGATAAAGTGAGACTGTCTCAAAAAAAAAAGTTGTTGTGATTCTATAGCCATATTTGAACTTGACAGGGAAGGATCATAGGGGAAGGTTTCTGAGGAAATCTGTTCATTGCACAGAAAGTACTTTGAGTTCAGATTTTTGGGAAGTGCCATAGTGGGAGGAAAGAGATGGAGATGATGGCCATGGCCTGGGGCTTGTTGACGTGAAAGCAATATTAGCAAGGTCACAGAGCCAGGGAGCTGAGGCTCATGGAAAGTTTGGGGACAGTCAGAGGGCATGAGCTTTGGATGAAGATGATGATCAAGGAGAAATGAATGGTACAGTGCTCAGTCAGGAGAAAGCAGTCCTCAGCCTCTCGGGCCCTCAGTTGACTTTGGCAGAGATAATAATCTTCAGGCCTCACACAGGAAGTGTTTCTATACAAACTTTACTCAACAAACAGTTATCGAGCGATCATTATCGTGCTGGGCCCCGTGCAAGTCAGCACAAGAACTCACAGTATGGACAGAATGAGACTTTTTTGTAAACCAGTTATCACGATACAGGGTACAGTATTTGTGGATCCAACTTGTGAAAGACAGCAAGGAGGGAATGACCCACCTTGCACGGAGAGGCGGGGAATATTCCATAGATGGTGACTTTTGCACTGAGTAGGACATTGTCTACTGAGGAGTTAGGTGTGAACTGTTCAGGCCTAGGAACAGCCCGTGCCAAAGCATGGAGGGGTGAAGCAGTCACCCATTTGGAGAGTGACCTTGAAGTTCAGTAAGGAGGCCAGAGATGGGCAGATGATGGCCCGGGTCCCCATGGCTTGCTGAATACTGTACCCTGGACATTTTCGCGCCCTGCCTTGAATACTTGATTTTCACCTCTATGGAGATCATCACTTTTGAGGTCCAGCCCAGACTCACTCTTTCCAGAAATTCTTAGCTGACGGACTTTCTATGTTGTGATTCCACGGTGCTTTTGTGGAGTAGCTCCATCTTTACTATTCAATCTACGCTTGTTTAGAGTCTCAGATGGTTCCTGTGTGCTCCTTCAGTGTGTGTGTTAGTAATTAACAGCATTTGGATTTGGATTCACAAAGCGCTGGACCCTGGTCCTCCGCTTGTTACCTCCTGAGCAAGTTCCTTACAATTTCTAGTCCTGACTTGTATAGAAGGGAGTGAAGTTACTACGCAGGATCTCAGAGGGCTGTTGTGAAGATAGCTTGGGGGCATGCACTTGTGGTCTTAGAGCATCGATCTTCTTTATCTGCAGTTATATGGTAATAAGTGACGTTTTACTGGTTGATCCCAGGGTACTTTGGATTCCAAATTATTAGAAAACATTCAGTGATAGTCAGTACACCAGCGGACAGTAAACATTCTAGATTTGAGTCACTCCCGCGTTCTCTGACTTTGCTGCCTACATGAAAGGCTACTCTGTTCAGTGGGATTTCTGGTATCTTCGGGTGTGGTTTCAGAGTCTGCACTGGCTGTGGTGTCTCCTCCTCTCCCCTCCTGCCTCTTCTTGTTACTGCTGCCCCTGCTCCCAGGCAGGGAAGCTGATGGCCTTGCGTCTTCATTGTCACCTTATCCTCGCTCTCTCCACGTGGTTAGACAAGTTTGTTTGTTCATTTGCCAGAACTCTGCTAGGAGCTGCAGACCCCAAGATTAATAAGACATTGTTCTTGGTGTCCTGGGGCCCAAAATCTATTAAAGAATGGATATATGTCAATTAATTCTGACTTAAGGTGAGGATTAGGGGAAGGTGAGTCAGCAGAGGTGGACAAGGGCAGATTATAAAAGAGCATGCATATCTCACACACACACACGCAAATCAAGGTGGGGATTATAGAGCTTATTTAGTAGGCATGGAACAACAACCGAAGAATTTTAAGCATTATGATTCATTATTTATTTTAAAAAAACAGGCCAGCCCTGGTGGATCATGCCTGTAATCCTAGCACTTTGGGAGGCTGAGACGTGACAGTCGTTTGAGGCCAGGAGTTTGAGCCCAGCTTGGGCAACATAGACCCCTTCCCCACAAAAACCAGAAAAATTAGCTAAGTGTGGTGGCAGGTATCTCTAGTCCCAGCTAACTGGGAGGTTGAGGGAAGAGGATTGCTTAAGTCTGCAGGTTGGTGCTGCAGTGAGCTATGATTGCATCTCTGTATTCTAGCCTGGACAACAGAGTGGTACCCTGCCCCCCCCCCCCAAAAAAATAAACCAACAGGATTTTGTGTAGTTCAAAATAAGCACACATTAATGCTATAAAATACAGATAAATAAAAGAACATAAAATAAGAATCAGCTGTGTTCTCAGGATCAACTACATATATATTATATATACACGGTATTGATATATGGCCTTCAATCAGGCAGAACAACAGATGGTCTTTTATAAACATTTTATTTTTAATTGACAAATAATAATTTTATGTATTTGTGAAATACCTTGTGTTGTTTTGATACATGTATACATTATGGGATGATTCAATCAAGCTAAGTAATGTCTCTCTCACATCATATACTGTTTTTATAGGGTGGGTAAACATTTAAAATTTTTTAGCAATTTTGAAATATACATTCCAGACGGTCCCCAGGTTACAAACGAGATTTCTATAGGTTTGTTCTTAAGTTGAATGTGTATTTAAGTTGGAATAGGTGCATATTACCTGTAATAACCTCTGTTCATTCATATGAGAAGGCTGATGTAGTTGGGTGTTCCTAACTCGCCACCCTGCTGTGCAAGAGATCTCAAGAACTTATTCCTTCTTACTGAAACTTTGTGCCCTTTGAATGAGATCTCAGCAAATATTTTTTTTTTTTGAGACAGAGCCCCTGGGTAGAGTGCCGTGGCATTACAGCTCACAGCAACCTCCAACTCCTGGGCTCAAGCGAGTCTCTTGCCTCCGCCTCCCAAGAAGCTGGGACCACAGGCGCCTGCCACAATGCCCGGCTATTTTTTGGTTGTAGCTGTCATTGTTGTTTGGCGGGTCCGGGCTGGGGATTCGAACCCGCCACCTTAGGTGTACGTGGCTGGCGCCTTAGCCGGTTGAACTATAGGCGCTGAGCCGAGATCTCAGCAAATATTTTTTGGTTTATATTAAGTGTGCTGTATACAAAGTCTGACAATTAAGTTCGCAAACTTGCCCCCAAATGCCTAAGTTGGCAGCACTGTACAGACAACTTGCCAGGGTTTCATAACTTTGGTGTATCAGGGTCTCACAGCTGTGTCTGTGTTGATGTGTGGTGGTGTCTTGGTGAGTGGCATTGGTTATTGTGTGTTTTTTGTGTGTGTGTCATGAGAATGTCAGAGCTTAGAGTGGTGAACAGACATTCCTAACTTTATTGTTAAACTTGGCAAGAGCGGAAGTGAAATCATGTTAGCTCAAGTTCATGGGGATAATGCCACGAGGAAAATAGCAGTGTACGAATGGGTTACACATTTTTCTGAGGGGAGAGAAAGTGTCACTGATGAAGAGAGGGCAGAGTGGCCAGTAACAACAGAACTGATGAAAAATATTGCAAAAATTTGTCAAGTTTTGCATCAAAATCATTGGCTGACTGTGAGAATCATAGCAGACCATGTAAAACCATGATAGAGAACAATTAGGAAAATCTCAACTGAAAATTATGGGCCATTTATGGCTCTGGCATCATTGCGATGCACCAGCTCACATTGTCACAGCGAGGGAATTTTTAGCCATTAGCAAATAACTACATTGGAACACCCTCCCTATTCACCTGGTCTGGCCCTCAATGATTTTTTCCTTTACCGAAAGATAAAGGAAATATTGAAAAGAAGACATTTTTGATGACATTGAGAACATCAAGGGTAATAAGAAGAGAGCTTTGATAGCCATTCCAGAAAAATAGTCCCGGAATTGCTCTGCAGGGTGGACTGGGTCCTCGTGTTGGTGCTCAGCTTCCCAAGGGGAGTAAGTCAAAGCGGCTGTTACTGATGTCCAGAAAGGACTTGGGTAGCACTTTTCCCAGGATGTTTGCAAACCCAATCTTCAGACCTCGTATGCTCTGATGCCCTGATGCCCTTTACTGGGCTTTTTGATTCCTTGTTTGTTAACACCTGTAATTTGTTTTCACTTAACGAATGAGTAATTTTGACTTTACAGCATTTTTTTTCATGCATTTATATAAATCATACTGCCGCCCCCCCCTTTAGTCGGTCAACATGTTGAAAGTGCACGAATCTTTTTTCTAGTGTTACAACAGCCTTGTGACCCTGCTATTAAATAATTATTAGATCCAGTTCATTGTCTTTTGTCTGTCTGTATTCCTGATTGAAATCTGGCTGTAGCTGTTCTTTTTTGCACAGTTAACATTTATGGAGCTTCTGGGCTTGGTACCACATTCTGTGATAAGACAAGTAGATTGTTCGTGTTTGTTTGACTCTGCATTCTTTGTGGGAGCAAATAGACATCCCACGGTGTACCCTTCAGCCTGATGTGATATTTCACCAGTCATGAAGTTTTCTTTCCAGCGATGATTTTAAAGTTTATTTAAATTCTTTGGAGATCAAGTCAGTTGGGTTTACTTGTTTGGAATCTTTCTTGAATTCAGTTTATATTTTTTGGAGCACAGTGGAGTCCTGTTAAAAACAAGTTATTGTTAAAAAAAAATCGTTTCTTTGTTTTTGATGAACAGAAGCCGTCAGACCTTGAAAGTCAGGGAACATAGTGTGTTGGGGCCCTATGTTGATGGACTTTCCAAACTGGCTGTCACAAGCTACAAGGTAACAACATCTTTTATGTGAAATACTTAAATTTAGTGCAGCAAAGTTTGGAGGGGGGGGTTTAATTTGTTAATGTTTTAAAAAATTTGCCAGAGCATTACTTAATAAAAAATCACTTACAAAAATCTTAGAAAGAGACAGAGACCAGTGAATAAATGTAAAATGAGTAGAATGAAGCTTTATTAATAAATAAACCTCAGGGTTTACCAACTTAGTGGGTCTAAAATGGGTGTGGAATGGATCTAGAAAATTGTGACTTTTACCTTTTGTAATTTGTTTCCATTCTGTGGCCTCCTTATACTTCTTTTTTAGTTAATGTTTTTTTTTGCTTTGAGGTTTTTATAGTGTTGATTTTTTTTTTCTTAAACATTATTCTTTCATTTATACAGCAAAATAGAATTCTGTGGTCTTCAGAGTTTTTCATATCTGTATCAGGATTATGTTTAGTTCCATGTAACAGAAAGTTAGATTTAGGTTTTCGAAACGTGGGTTATTATCTGTTCTTTTCCTTTTTGTTATGTAGCCTTAGTGTCTAGAAAGTACCTGGCATATGGTGGGTGCCCTCAAGGTGCATTCGAATGACTGAATCAAAGCATGAGTGGTGATTTAAACAAACTTCTCATGTGAAAGAAAGACGGAGGTACACTCTCTAGGGCTGGTATGGTGGCTCCAAAGATGTTCTTAGGGATGGAGAGTCCTTCCAGCACTCCACATAGAGAGCTGTGGTGATGCCCAGGTTCTCCTGGTCCAAGATGGCTCAGAACCAACATGTGGTAGCATGCTACTCCCTCCCAGGAGTATTCCCAGACAGCCTGTGTTACGCCTTCAATTGGGTTTGCTTAAACTTAAGTCATGTGGCCAGACTGAGCTGCAAGGGCATCTGGGAAATGTAGTCTTTCAACTCTGCAACGAGGTGCTTAAAAGACTGGGCTCTTTTGCTGAAGAGAAGACTGGGCAATGGGAGGCAATGAGTCAGCTTTTCCCACACATCTTCTTTCTTGTTCCTCAGTCAAATTTTTGTAAGGTGGATAGGGTGTTACAGCTCCATATTGTTATTAATGCCACTGAAATCCAAACTGGTTAAGTAACTGAGCTTATAACATTTTAATAAATGGATATCCTATGATTTTTCTATTATACTGTCTCTTTCTTTTTTTAAGAGGCAGGGTCTCAGCCTGCTGCTCGGTCTGGGGAACAGCGGCCTGATCATAGATTACTGCATCCTTGAACTCCTGGGCTAAAGTGATCCTCCAGCCTCAGCCTCTGCCTCCCAAGGAGTATAGACGTGCACCACCATGCCTGGCTAATTTGTAAAATTTTTGTAGAAATCAGGGTCTTGCTATGTTCTCCAGGCTGGTTTTGAACTCCTGGGCTAACGTGATCCTTTTGCCTCGGCCTTCCAAAGTGTTGGGATTACAGGCCTGAGCCACCACGCCTGGTCATACTGTCTTTTTTTTTTAGGAGTAATAGCTGTCAGATGGTAAATCTATGCATAGAATCAATCTCTGGAGGTCCTCATTTTTGACAGTAGGTGTGGTCAGATACGCACCAAGGTATGGAAGTTTGTGATGTGCCTGGGTGAAGGAATTACAGGTTGTTTTTATTTGTTTTTTTTTTTTTCATATTTCTATAATCTGTTTTAACTATTTGTACTGCAGCAGGGTGTGGTGGCTCACGCCTGTAATCCTAGTACTCTGGGAGGCTGAGGCGGGTGGATTGCTTGAGCTCACAGATTCAAGATCAGCCTGAGCAAAAGCATGACCCCATCTCTAGTAAAAATAGGAAAACTAAGTCAAGAGGATCACTTGAGCCCGAGTTGGAGGTTGCCATGAGCTATGACCCCATGGCGACAGCTTGAGACTCTGTCTCAAAAAAAAAAAACAAACCCTAAAAAGCAAAAACCAATATACTTGTATTGCTTTATTAAAGAAATGAAATTTTTCCAAATTTCTGAATTAAGTGATTGGCATGGTGTGTTTGTCCTTCTTGTGTGATTCAAAAGAATAGCTTCCAAACTTTTTAAATTCTGCGTCAAAGCTGTCTCTACAGAAGATAATGCACCTCGAGTTTTCAGCAGGAGCGTTGGGGCTTAAGATTCGTTGAAAATCAAAACGTAAACTCCAGATGTTGACTAAGATGCATTTTGTAGATAGCAGAGTTTGAATCTTCATCACACAAATGCTGAAATGCGTGTCTCTGATTTGTTTCCACGTAGGATATTGAGTCTTTGATGTCTGAGGGTAACAAGTCTCGCACCGTGGCTGCCACCAACATGAACGAGGAGAGCAGCCGATCCCACGCGGTTTTCAAAATCACTCTCACGCACACGCTCTATGATGTGAAGTCTGGGGTAGGTGTTCAGATGGGCGACCTTCTGTCAGGTTTCTAAAGTGGAATGAATTGAAGTCCTGGCACTGGGGGAGGAGGGAAATCCTGGCTCGACCAAGTCAATTAAGACTCTGGATGAAATACAGAAGCCGCTCTAGATAAATAGGGATTTAATAGAGCGGATTTGATGGTATGAGTTGTCGGGACACCTGAGCAGGGCTGAGTTCTAGGAATAACTCCCAGAGCAGCACAGATCTGGTCTCCAAGGCTGGTGCCACCTCTGAGGACACCATTAGAACTGTGAGTTCAAGGCACACCCCATGTCTGGGATCCAGGAAGCAGGAATAAAGAGTTGTTTCTGTTCAGCACCTGACGACCCTCAGTCTCTGCCGCAGCCAGAACTGTGTTTGGGCTTCACACTGTGATGGCAACCACATGGGTAGAGTGCCGTGGCATCATGGCTCACAGCAACCTCAAACTCTTGGGCTTAAGCGATTCTCTTGCCTCAGCCTCCTAAGTAGCTGAGACTACAGGCACATGCTACAATGCCCAGCTGTTTTTTGGTTGTAGTTGTCATTGTTTGGCAGGCCTGGGCTGCATTCGAACCTGCCAGCTCTGGTGTATGTGGCTGGCACCCTAGCCACTGAGCTACAGGTGCCAAACCTTGCTCCCTATTTTTTTTTTTTAAATATTTATTTATTTATTTATTTATGGCCGGGGCTGGGTTTGAACCCGCCACCTCCGGCATATGGGGCCGGCGCTCTACCCTTTTGAGCCACAGATGGCACCCTTCTTCCCTGTTTTTATATAAAGTTTTACATGTTTTGCTGTGATGTCTATCCTCTGTGCATCAATTTCAAATACCAGAAGCTAAAATAATCACCCTGGCAGATTGCTGTGTTTTGGCAGGATTTTCATTTGCTGAAAGCATGTTTTTCTTCTTTTGCCATCACAACAAGATTAATATAACAACAAAAAGGTCTTTGTTTCCTATTTCCTTTTCTGCATAAAACAAAAACATACTGAAGACTTTATTTTAAACCAAAAGTACTTTTGACTTGGGAAGCTGTAGATCCTTATTAGCAACATGTTTGTTTATGGAAATATAAATGTGTATTTTATTTACGTATTTTTTAGAGACAGTGTCACTTTATTGCCCTTGGTAGAGTGCTGTGTCATCACAGCAGTCTCCAACTCCTGGGCTTAGGCCTTCCGAGTAGCTAGGACCACAGGTTCCCGCTGCAATGTCTGGCTATTTTTTGGTTGCAGTTTGGCTGGGACCAGGTTCAAACCCACCACCCTCAGTATGCAGGGCTGGCTTCCTACCCACTGAGCCACAGGTGCCCCCCTATTTTATTTTTTGAGACAAAAATCTCACTCTGTTGCCCTGGATAGAGTACTGTTGTATCATCATAGCTTATAGCAACCTCAATCTCTTGGGCTCAAGTGATCCCCCTGGTTCATCATGACTCCTGGATACTTTTTCTATTTTTAGTAGAGACGGGGGTCTCTCTCTTGCTCACACTGATCTTAAACTCATGAGCTCAGGCCATTGATCTGTCTCTGCCTCTCAGAGTGCTGGGATTATGGATGTCAGCCATCACTCCTAGCTATAAGTACATATTTTAAAGGAAAGTTTTAAAAATGATACACTTTGTAGAGTTTGACTTTGTTTTCCTGTATTGCTTCTATTGCTTTTTATACAAAATATACGTATAAAATATCTGTTACATGGGCAGCACCCATGGGTAGAGCTCCAGCCACATATACCCAGGCTGGCAGGTTCGAGCCCAGCCCAGGCCAGCTAAAATCAACAATGACAACTGCAACATAAGATAGCTGGGTGTTGTGGTAGGTAGGCGTCTGTAGTCCCAGCTACTTGGGAGGCTGAGGCAAGAGAATTACTTGAGCCCAAGAGTTTGAAGTTGCTGTGAGCTGTGCGCCACGGCACACTACTGAGGGCTACATTGTGAGACTCTGTCTCAAAACAAAAGAAAAATCTGTTAATGAATTGATAATAGACATCTTTGATAAAGGAAAATATCAGTATATATGTATATATGTAGTATATTCATAATATATAAATCTGCATAAATCTAATACCCAAAATTATGAAAAAAAGAAATTATATATGAACAAGATAAAAAACTTTAGAAAGTGGTTTGAGTTTTTGAGAATTTTTATTTTATTTTATTTATTATTTTTTGACACAGAGCCTCACTATATTGCCCTTGGTAGAGTGCTGTGGTATCACAGCTTACAGCAACCTCAAATTCTTGGGCTTAAGTGATTTTCTTGCCTCAGCCTCCCTGGTAGCTGGGACTACAGGTGCCCACCACAATGCCCAGCTATTTTTTTTTTTCTTTTGTTGTTGTCATTGTTTTTTAGCAGGCCCTGGCCAGGTTTGAACCCAGCAAATGCATGTGTCTGGTGCCTTAACCACAGAGCGACAGGTGCTGAGCCCTAGAGTTACTCTATTTTATAAAAGTCAGATAATTTATTTATTTATTTATTTTTTTGAGAGGGATTCTCGCTGTGTTGCCCCATCCTAGAGTGCCATAGAGTCATAGCCCACAGAAACCTCAAACTCCTGGGCTCAGGAAGTCCTCCAGCCTCAGCCTCCCCAGTAGTTGGGAGTACAGGTGTGAGCCATCATGCCTAGCACAGTTTGTATTTTTTTTTTTCACTGTTTTTGGCTGGGGCTGGGTTTGAACCCACCACCTCTGGCATATGGGGCCGGTGCTCTACTTCTTTGAGCCATAGGTGCTGCCCCCAATTTCTATTTTTAGCAGAGATGTTTCTCACTTTGCTTAGGCTGGTCTTTTTCTCCTGACCTCAAATGATCCACCTACCTCACCCTCCCAGAGTGCTAGGATTGCAGGACTGAGCCACCACACCAGACCTGAACATCCCATTCTATTGAGTGCTATGCAGACCTAAGGAACTTTTTTTTTTGGAGACAGAGCCTCAAGCTGTCCCCCTGTGTAGAGTGCTGGGGTATCACAGCGCACAGCAACCTCCAACTCCTGGGCTCAAGTGAGTCTCCTGCCTCAGCCTCCCAAGTCGCTGGGACCACAAGCACCTGCCACAACACCTGGCTATTTATTTTTAGTTGCAGCCTTCATTATTTGGCGGGCCCAGGCTGGATTTGAACCTGCCACCTTAGGGGTATGTGGCTGGAGCCTTAGCCACTTGAGCCACAGGCGCCAAGCCCAGACCTAAGGAACTTACTGAAATTACAAAACAACTAGTAGCAGATGTTAGGCTATGAGCTGCTGCTGCTTTTTTTTTTTTTCTGAGATAGAGTATCACTTTGCTGCTGTGGCTAGAGTGCCATAGTGTCATAGCTCCCAGCAACCTCAAACTCTGGGGTTCCAGTTCCTCTTGCCTCAGCCTCACAAATAGCTAGGACTACAGGTTACAATGCCTGGCCAGTTTTTTTTCTATTTTTAGTAGAGATGGGGTCTCCACCTGCCTTGGCTTCCCAGCATGCTGGGATTAGAGGCATGAGCCACCATGCCTGGCCCAGATTAACCTTTTTTTCTTTTTTTGGTGCCGTGACTTGGATAGATTAACTTTTTTTAATATCAGTAAG
Organism: Galago senegalensis; assembly: GCA_963575145.1. NCBI lineage: Eukaryota > Metazoa > Chordata > Mammalia > Primates > Galagidae > Galago > Galago senegalensis. Next base: position 11,024 of record CAUYTI010058668.1, on the reverse strand, counting down.
ACTTTCAAGTATTTGTCTCAGGATTGTTGGTAAATATTCATGCAATTTTAAGCACAGTTTCCGATCTTGGTAAAATTTATCTCTTGTAAGCACTCAGAGTTTGTATTGGGCTTCCTTCCCAGCATCCCTCTTTGGAGGTAGTATTTTTCTGGGATGGTTATTCTGTCTGATTAGTAGAGTTTTGTAAATATTGTATGTATCCACTACTAAATTGTATGCTTTTTTATAGTATCTTATAGCAACAGAAAATAACTTAGAAATAGTAGTACATGACAAAAAGATTTAGATCATGAGCCTGTTTGGTACCCCTTTCCGTATTCTTTACAGTTTATTAGTGTTTGTCCGTTCACTTTGTAGACGTCTGGGGAGAAAGTGGGCAAACTGAGCTTGGTGGATTTGGCCGGCAGTGAACGGGCAACGAAGACCGGAGCTGCTGGCGACAGGCTGAAGGAGGGAAGCAACATTAACAAGTGGGTTTCCCAGAAGCTTGTGTGTGGGGCTTTATTGGTGTAGACGCTAAATGGGGGAACATCTGTGGATGTTAAAATAATAATACTCTGTGGATTCTGGAATGATTAAGGCTCCAGTGAATGAATAGTTTTGGAATTTTTCTAGTATCTTCTGCAGGCCTGAACTCATTCGTGCCTTGGGATGTCTGATGGGGCTGGCTGTCAAAGCAGGCAGGCTGGCTCAACAGTGGGCCTATCCAGGTTTGGGGCTTGGGAATTCTTTTCATAGCGGGGCTCCTGTGCTTTTTAGGGCGTTCAGCAGCATCCTTGGCTGCAGCCCCCCAGATGGCGGTAATGCGTGCCACCTCTTTTGCCCCCCCGTGGCTGTGACAGGCCAGCCTCTGGATGCTGTGTGCTGTTTCCTTTGAGGCCCAGTCACCCTCCCAGTTGGGAACCGCTGGTCTAAGCTGCAGAAGGGAACGGAAACAGTGGTCCCCCCAGAGCAGCTGTGGGTCTTCACCCTGTGTTGCTGTTTGAACCAGTCACACACGGATGAGCCCCACTGGGCCTTCCCTCCTCTAACCGCTGCCGGGGCTGCTGTTTTTGTCCTGGTCCTGGGCAGCTGCTGCTTCGCAGAGGAATGTTTCATTTCCCAGCCCTTCATACAGTTACAGCTTCTCCCTCAAGCCACATTGTGACCTCCTTGTGGGTGGGAATCTCTTCCGTCCTCAGTAACGGCCTGGAGATGATGGGACACCTTCAGCCAGGTGCTTCCTCCTGCCCAACCGTATGGATGTAGCCAGTCCCTGGGTTACAGACAAGACCCGTTCTGTAGACGTGTGTTCTTCAGCTGAATTTGTATGTAAGCTGGAATAGGTACATTCAGCTCATCCTGTGATAGCCTCTGTTTGTAAGTGCAAGTCATACATCACTTGGCTGTTTATAACTTAGGGCCTTACTATAACAGCCCCAATTTGAAAGTGTGAGTTGTACATAAGTTGGATGTGTGTAACTCAGGCTAACTATATTATCTTTACCTTATACTGTGTTTTAATCATTATATTGTACTTGTGGCTTCTTTTCTTAAAAATATGTGGCATTTGTCATTTGTGGTGTTACTTTAATTTTATTTTTTTGAGACAGAATCTCACTCTGTTGCCCTGGGTAGAGTGCTGTGGTATCATCAGAGCTCACAGCAACGTCAGTCTTTTGGGCTCAAGAGATGCCTCAGCCTCCCAAGTAACTGGGACTAAAGGTGCCTGCTGAGACACCTGGCTAGTATTTTTTTTAACTATTTTTAGTAGAGACTAGGGTCTCACTTTTGCTCAGAGTGGTCTCAAACTCCTGAGCTCAAGGGATCTACCCATGTCAGCCTCCCAGAGTGCTAGGATTATAGGTGTGAGCCACGGAGCCCAGCCTTACATTGTTATCTTGATCTGAAGATTTATGGCTCATGTTTTTTCTACCAAAAAAAGGGGGGGAGTGCTAAGCATTTTTATTGCTTAAGGTCACATTAGAGGGACCAGCTCTAAACAGCAGAGAGTTCTGTGCCCCAGAGCTGAGCAGCGGAGTGCTGACAGGGGCCCCCATACACGCAGGGCAGGGCATCTTGGTTTTCAATCTCTGTGCTGACGTGACGTTGGGAATATTCCAGTTTTTGTGATTATCATCATTTGTTGTTACCCCATGCAGGTCCCTCACAACCCTCGGACTGGTTATCTCGGCCCTAGCAGATCAGAGTGCGGGCAAAAACAAGAACAAATTTGTTCCATATCGTGACTCAGTTCTCACTTGGCTGCTCAAAGTAAGTTCTGTTTTGTTTTGTTTTTTTTTTTACCCTCCCTGACATACTTTGGGTGGGTGGTAAGAAGGAAGAGTAAAGAGTAGCCTGTTAGGCCCTTCAAGTTATCATCTCTTTCCCCACCACCCAGATTTATAATGATAAGCACTATTCTGAGATAGTAAGAATCAGTACTATTATTCATTTATAATGATAAGCATTATTAAGCCTGAGTTTCTTCCCAGCCACCAGAACCCGGGTGCAGGCGGTTGTTGGGCACACACTGAATCACACAGTTGCTTCTGGAGACTTTGGGAACTAGAAGAAGGACCTCGTGCCACTCTGAGGGCCGAGGGAGCTCAGGAAAGGCGTTTCCACGGCCTCACACCCTCGGCTGGACCCCTCCTGCTTTCCCACAGACCCCTTTTGTCTGGCTGACAGCGTAGACCTTGTTTTGTGTTTAACTTCAAGACATTTTGGACCCCCTTTGCTGTTTCACTTTACTCGTAATTTTAATTTGTTTTCAGCTTCTTAAAAGTATTGTTAAAGGATACAGAGCAGAGCACACAGTCACCGATTGATTAATTGGTTCAGTGTGAACAAGAGAGACAGGAAGGAGCAGGAAAAAGCCTCAATGACGTGCTGGTGGACACTGAGCGCTCCGTGCTCTCGGGCTCACAGCACAGCAGGGGAAATAGATGCACACAAAACATTAGCACATGAACTCGGGATGGAGTCCACGCCAGAGACCGTGATTAGGAGTTTGGGGAAAAAAGAGACCATTTCCAGGTTTCCTTGTGTGGCACCATGCTCAGCTCATTTTTTAATACTTTATTTTATTTTACCTATATTTAACTTTAATTCTATTGTTTTGTTTTTATTATTTTTTGAGTCAGAGTCTCAGTCACCCTTGGTACAGTGCTGTGGCATCATAGCTTACGGCAACCTCAGACTCTTAGGCTGGGCTACAGGCGCCCACCTCAATGCCCAGCTAGTGTTTCTATATTTAGTAGAGAGCCTTTCGGGTTCCCTTTAGTCTTCTCCAGGTGTGAGGTGAATGGGAACTTGAGGATACAAGTTACAGTGATAGTTTAACTCTTTTTATTTGGAGGAGGGGGAGACAGTCTCATTTTGTCACCCTTGGTAGAGTGCATGGTGTCATAGCTCACAGCAACCTCAAACTCTTAGGCTCAAACAATCCTCTTGCCTCAGCCTCCTGAGCAGCTGGGATTACAGGTGCCTGCCACAACGCCCAGCTATTTTTAGAGATGGGATCTTGCTCTGGTTTAGGCGGGTCTCGAACCTATGAGCTCAGGCAATCCACCCACCTTGGCCTCCCAAGTGCTGGGATTATAGGTGTGAGCCACTGCACCAGGTTGATAGTTTAACTCCTTATACAGGTACCAGCCTTTTTTTTTTTTTGAGACAGAGTCTCACTTTGTTGCCCTGGGTAGAATGTTGTGTCATCACAGCTCACAGCAATCTCCAACTCTTGGGCTTAGGCGATTCTCCTGCCTCAGCCTCCCGAGTAGCTGGGACTACAGGCACTCACCACAACACCCGGCTATTTTTTTGTTGCAGTTTGGCTGGGGCCAGTGCCCTACCCACTGAGCAACAGGCACTGCCCAAATTTTGATAATTAAAGACTACTCTGAAGGGGTATTACAAAACATTTTACTACCAAGGAATGAGTCAGTAATTAAGCTTGAGATCTCATTTCTTGCTTTTTTACAGAGGAAATCTTGATAGGAGGCCAGGTGTGGTGGCTCATGCCTGTAATCTGAGCATTCTGGGAGGCAGAGGTGGGTGAATTGCCAGAGCACAGAAGTTTAAGACCAAACTGAGCAAGAGTGAGACCCTGTCTCTACTAAAAACAATAACTAGTGGGGTGTTGTGGCGGGTGCCTGTAGTCCCAGCTGCTTGGGAGGCTGAGGCAAGAGAATCGCTTGAGCCCAAGAGTTTGAGGTTGCTGTGAACTATGATATCACAGTACTCTACTGTAGGCAACATAGTGAGACTCTGTCTCACCAAAAAAAAAAAAAAAAATCTTTATAAGATGCTTATTTCTTTCTCAAATTTTCCACAGAAACATGTCTTGGTCATAAACATTGTTGTTTTATCATTGCTACTTCAGTCTATTTGCGACAACAGTAAGAAATAGCTTTTAATTTAATTGGCATAGTGAAGATGACCTAGTTTATTACTGAGTGGCCTCTGTAGCCTGGTAGCTGGGGGGACCGGTTGCAGGAGAATCAGGTGCCTGCCAAGGTCTTCACATGCATCATCTCACTTCTCAGAAGGTAATGAATTTGTGACCAGCCTGGGCATCATAGTGAGACCCCCACCAGCTCTACAAAAAGTGAATAAGTTAGCTGGGCACGGTGGCATGTTCTGTAGTCCCAGCTACTCAGGAGGCTGAGACGGGAGCATTGCTTACTCCCAGGAGTTCAAGGCTGCAGTGAGCTATAATATTGCCATTGCACTCGAGCCTGGGCAACAGAGTGAGACTGTGTCTTTAAAAAAAAAAAAAAAAAGTAAATGGTGGTGTTCCCAGCTGTCAGATGAGATACTGGTGCAGAACTAGTAAATGGCGGGATCATGGTGGGATCATGGTGGGATCCACGGCCGACGTCACTGACGCTCTGCTTTGCCAGCGTCTTCCTCTTCTTATCAAAGGTTACTTTTCATTAGACAGAGAATCCCTTGATGTTTACGTCTATATAGAAAATAATGAAAAGAACTGTTAATAGTTCTTGAACTTGAAGGATAAAACCAAAAATAGTTTTCAGAAAGCTCACTTTATTTTCTGTTGAGCTAATTTAGGTAGTAATTGCAACTCCCATGTATCGATCCTTAGGTTAAAAAATACATCAAGTATTTGCTGGATATTTGTCTTTTCTTCTTTTTTTAGAGATGGTCTCACCTTGTTGCCCTCTGTAGAGTCCTGTGGCATCACAGCTCAATACAATCTCAAACTCTTGGACTCAGGCTATCCTTTTGTATCAGCCTCCTAAGTAGCTGGGACTACAGGTACCTGCCACAATGTCTGGCTGTTTTTAGAGACAGGGTCTTGCTCTGGCTGGTCTCGAACTCATGAGCTCACGTAACACACCCACCTTGGCCTCCCAGAGTGCTAGGATTACAGGCATGAGACACTGCACCTGGCCTGTCTTATTTTTTTTTTTTTTTGCTGGGGCTAGTTTGAACCCACCACCTCTGGCATATGGAGCCGGTGCCCTACTCCTTTGAGCCACAGACACTGCCCCTGGCTTGTCATTTTTTCCTCAAAAAATTGACCCTTTTTTATATCATCTTTGACTTTCGTAGCAGGATCATGAACAGGGACGTTTTTTGCAGAATATATTCAGAGTCTTTCCTGGAGGCCTTTCCAAATCCACTGAAGTGCAGATCCTTCTCCTTCAAAGTGGTTTTTGGCCCCTGCTGCTTTTTCTTCCTTTAACTCTCAGTCTGCGTCTCCTGCTCCCCCTTCCACATGGGTCTGATTCTCGTGGTTCCCAGTAGAATTCCGCTGAACTCCTAAATGGACTCATCTTTAATAACACATGCAATTTCTTTTCACAAGTCTTTTTTTTTTTTTTTTCATGTTACTTACATTGTAATTGTGTTGTGCTCTTGATGTTTGCAATATCCAAGAACGAGAAACCTCTTGGTGGTTTGGTCGGGGAGGGGCACGGGTGCTCTTCTCCCAGGGAGGACGAAGTCTTCATCATGTGAGGGTTGCTCTCTCAGTATGTGATGGGGGAGAACCATCTTCAGATTAAGGCGATTTTTGCTCCCCTGTATAACCTTCTTTTTTTTTTTTTTTTTTGATAAAGCGCCTAAAGCTGTCCCCCTGGGTAGAGTGCCATGGCATTACAGCTCACAGCAACCTCCAACTCCTGGGCTCAAGCGAGTCTCCTGCCTCCGCCTCCCAAGTAGCTGGGATCACAGGCGCCCGCCACAACACCCAGCTATTTTTTGATTGCAGCTGTCGTCGTCGTTTGGCGGGTCTGGGCTGGGGATTCGAACCCGCCACCTTAGGTGTACGTGGCTGGCGCCTTAGCCAGTTGAGCTATAGGCACTGAGCCTAAAAAAATACTTAAGAAGAGATTTCTTGCAAGACACAAAAAATTAATCATAAAGACAAGATTCATGACTCAACTATATTTAAAATATGAACTTAACTCATCAAAATATATAATAAAATGGAAAATAAACCACACAATATAAAAAGACATTTACAATACATCAAACCAAAAGGAGCTTATATTCAGCATACATAAAGAATCCTTTCAACTCAGTAAGAAACAGACAACACAATAGAAAATGGCAGAAGACTTGAATAAATGAGGAAATCCAAATGAGGCAAATTAGAAGCTGTTCAACCACGTTAGTATAAGGGAAATGCAAATTAGAACCACAACAAAATAGCACTACTGACTCATCAGATTAGCTGAAAAGAAAAGACAAGTCCAAGTATTGTTGAGGACATAGACTAATAGGAACCCTCCACAATGCCAGTAGGAATAAAAATAGGAAGAATCATTTGGGAAAGTGGTTTTGGAATTACCTAGGAAAAAGAAAAGTTAGCTTGTTTTATGGCCTAGCTTCTTCATTATTGGTATATAGAAAAACTTAGCCCCATGTACACCAAGATACATGAGCAAGAGTGTTCATAATAGCATAGTTTATGAGAATCAAAAACTGGTAACAACCCAAATATCAATCAACAATAGTGATACACGGCTCGGCACCTATAGCTCAACCGGCTAAGGTGCCAGCCACGTACACCTAAGGTGGCGGGTTCGAATCCCCAGCCCGGACCCGCCAAACAACAACGACAGCTACAACCAAAAAATATCCAGGCATTGTGGCGGGCGCCTGTGGTCCCAGCTACTTGGGAGGCAGAGGCAAGAGTCTCGCTTGAGCCCAGGAGTTGGAGGTTGCTGTGAGCTGTAATGCCACAGCACTCTACCCAGGGGACAGCTTGAGGTTCTGTCTCAAAAAAAAAAAATAGTGATACAGGGTTCCTCCCACTCAAGAACAGAGAAAAGCAAATATCTTTGCAGCTATCACTAGTTACTGAAAGCACATGTAGTGAAAATAAGATGGAGTCTGTCAGGCTAGGGCAGCAGACATTGATGTAGCTGCTCTGGTCCGTTTAGGTCCTGTCTGGCCTTCACCCCCTGTCTCCCATTCTTACTGTTTTGTAAATGTAGCTCTCACCCTGAAGATGCCTACCCTGAGTAGTTTAGATAGATTGATTTAGGAGATTAACTTTTGAATTGGAATGTTATTTTGGATCATGAGTTATACTGATTATTATTTACTATGGGTCACAGGTTCAGCTGATTATTGTTTAAGATAAGAGTTAACATGGTCTTCACTTTGAACTTAAATGTATAAAACTGTAAAGTTAGAAATGGAAGATCAGAATAGTCTTGGAGAGGCTACTCTCACTGTTTTCTAGAATCCCGGCCTTCTGACAAAGTTTGGTGGACCTATCCCGGTCTGTGCACATCGACTGACACTGACAGGCTGCCAGACCCTCTTTACCTAGTAACACTTGGTGACAAATCATTCAAGCTGCCCCTGAAATCTCTGGCCTTTTTAATTATGTAAGCCAATCAATTTTGTTTATTATTAGGTTTCTTATAAGAATATCCAAAGGAATCTTAACTGTTATACATACTATCTCATTTAATCCCCATATTCACATTCTAAGTATATTGTTATACCGACTTTATTTGCCTGAGGCTATGGAGGCAGTAAATGATAGTGCTGGGATGTGACTTTTGATCTTTTGGCTCTTGACTGTCAATATCTTTTCATGTCAGCATAACAGGAGTTCATTGTAGAATTTCTGTTCTCAGTTCAAGAGAGGAAGAGAAAAGTCAAATTCAAAACTGAAAAGGTTATATATGAAGAAATTATTTTCATTATATGTAATTTTTTTGAAGAATGAACTGATTAACAAAATGATGTTGTACATGTGAAAGAGTGAACTTGAAACACCAAGATTATTTTTTGGACTGTCTTAGGGCACTTCTTGCATAAGATTTCTTGGTAATAAGCTTTTATTGGATTTTCTTATATTACAATTGTGCTTTCAATTCAAATTTGTGTTACTGATACTGCCAGTTGCATAACTTGAATGTTTTTCCTACTTTTGTGGCTTTTCTGTTCTTGTTTCTTGCTTTTCTGAGTTTTTCTGTCATTGAGGTGATACAATTATAAAGACAGACATAAATACAGACACAAAAAGGGACTTTATTCTTCAAAGCTCTTTGGTCCTTGTAAGGCAATTATTTAGTAAAAGTGTTTTTCTAGCTAGATTCAGTGGCTCATGCCCATAATAGGATTGCTTGAAGCCAAGAACTTGAGAGCAACCTGGGCAATTGTGAGATCCATCTCTATAAAAAATAAGAAAAAATTAGCCAGAATCTGTAGTCCCAGCTACTTGTGAGGCCGAAGCGGAGGATTCCTTGAGGTCAGGAGTTTGAGGCTACAGTGAGCTATGATGTATATCACTCATACTGATGCCACTGTAATCCAGTCTGGATAACCAATTGAGACTTTGTCTCAAAAAATAAATAAATAAATAAAGGAATTTTTTTAGAGAGGAGAAAAACCTTCTAGGCCTGAGGTAGTATGGTCTTAATTTATTATGATTTTCTAGAACCTTAAGATCATTTTATTTAAAGATGTATATTTATAAAAATCACATTAAAAAGAGGTTAAGTGGGTAAAAGTGTCTTTCTCATTCTGTATCCATAGAGCTCAAAAAACCTGATCTCTAGGCTATAGCTCTAATAATACCTTTTTATATAAATGTAGAAGGAAGGTCTTGCATTGTGGGTCACTGAGAATGCATTGAATCTGGGCCCTCTATGACCTTTATTGAAAATTGCAGAGGTTTGAGTCAACAGTGCTAGTTTTTTGTGACTTGGAGAAATTAAAGTGAGGAAGGTTTTTTCTACCAGGAATTTGAACAGCTAAAAGAGCCATCTCCCAAGGTGGGGGTGGGAGGCACGGAGCTTAACTGTGTTGTGGCTGAATTGAGTCAGATTTACTAAAAGCCATTTAAGGCTTTTGTCACAGACCCAGATCTAACTATCTGATTCTCACATCAGCTGCACCTTGTTCTAAACTTCTCAAGATTATTAATTTAGCTAGACTCATCTGTGATGGAGCTCTTTCTCAGTTTACTTCAGTACTTTTGTCACCTTTTAAAAACTAAAAAAGAGATATTACCCAAAGAAAAAAGACTTGACTAACCTAGTCTTTGTTAAGATTCTTTTGTTGTAAGGAATAGAAATCCAGCTCCAACAAGTCTAAGCCAAAAGCAGGATTTATCTAAAGGATATAAAGAGTGGCTCAAGGATAGGAAAGTGTTCCAATTGACAACTAGGGATTTTTTTTTTTTTTAGATAGTCTCCCTCTGTTGCCTAGGATAGAGTGCCATGACATCAGCCTAACTTACAGCAACTTCAAACTCCTGGGTTCAAGCGATATTCCTGCCTCAGCCTCCGAAGTAGCTGGAACTATAGGATCCCATCATGATGATCATTAATTTATCTATTTTCAATAGAGACAAGATCTTGCTCTTGCCCAATCCAGTCTTGAACTTCTGAGCTCAAGTGATCCTCCTGCCTCAGCCTCCCAGAGTGCTAGGATTACCATATCCAGTCAGAACCAGGGATTTGAACATGATTAGGACATTCCCTCTGGTTCTTACTCTGCTGCTTTGAGCAGAGTGGCTTCATTGTGAACTCACTGTGAAGGGCTTTCTCTATGGGTAGAAAAAGAACAAAACACATCCCCCAAGTTATACCATCCATCCCAATGAAGATATTGTTTTCCAGGTATCTGGCCCAATCATAACAACACTGCAGAAGGATCTTTGGTCCAATAGTTGAATCAAGAGCCCAACCTCAGACCATTAAATAATGGTCAGGGCTTGGTGCCTGTAGCCCAGTGATTGGCAGGTTTGAACCCGGCCTGGGCCAGCTAGACAACTATGACAACTGCAACAACAAAAAAATAGCCAGGTGTTGTGGCAGGTGTCTGTAGTCCCAGCTACTTGGGAGGCTGAGGCAAGGGAATCACTTGAGTCCAAGAGTTTGAAGTTGCTGTGAGCTATGATGCCACAGAACTCTCCACAGGCAACATAATGATACTCTGTCTCAAGAAAACAAACAAACAAACAATAAAACAATGGTCAGGACACGGGGTGATGCTGCACTAAATCTACTCTTGCATTTCTCTTTACATAAACCAGAGACACCAGGTATTGCCTGGAGACACCTAGATCAAATTGAATTTAGCTAATGTGACGGGGCAGGATGAGCTGAAGGAAGACTGAAAACAAGAAGATGAAGTTAGAGAGGTGGGCAGGCACAGCACATGTGGGACTTTGCTTGGTCAGGGTGAAGAATCCAGGGCACTATTCACTAGAAATATGACACAAGCCACATGTGTAAACTTTCTAAAAGACATGTTAAAGGAACTAAAAAGAATTGCAATTAATGTGTATATGTATTATTTGTAAGCAAATATATAATATAAATTATATAATTTCAATAAGTAATCAATATAGTGATTTAACTAACAACATATTTTGCTTTCTTTTTTCTTATTGATCTTTGTATTTTGCAATCACAAAAACTTAGCATCAATTTGGATGCTAATTTTCATTAGAAATACTTGATGTGTATTTAAATTTCATGAAGTTTATAGTTGAAAAAATTGTTCTCATCTTTGCAAGTTTTCCAACTGAATCAAATACCACTTTT
>CAUYTI010058667.1:0-68953 GCA_963575145.1 Galago senegalensis | reverse complement strand
CCTGGGTAGAGTGCCATGGCATCACAGCTCACAGCAACCTCCAACTCCTGGGCTCAAGTGAGTCTCCTGCCTCTGCCTCCCAAGTAGCTGGGACCACAGGCGCCCGCCACAACGCCCGGCCATTTTTTGGTTGCAGCCATCATTGTTTGGCAGGCCCAGACTGGGGTTCGAACCCGCCACCTTACGTGTATGTAGCTGGCGCCTTAGCCGCTTGAGCCACAGGTGCCAAGCCCTTGCAGTGCATGTTATTGTAAAGTTACATCTTTTTTTCAAGATAAATTTTTACCTCTTAATATATTTTTGTGTATATAAACTCTGATATAAAAGTAACTTAAACTAGATCCTACACGCCACATGGCACACTGTGACATGCCAATGCCATTCACTTTGTTCTAGATTTGCTGTTATATGCAGCAAAAGTAGATGAAAATCTCTGGAGTCTCCAGCATTTCTAAGATTCTGTGTTTTTAAAAATGAAATCCTATTCTTCAAGTGGGCACTGGGTTTCTATAAACTTATAAAACACTGCAAAGAATATAAATACCCTTGAAAGAAAAAAATGCTTCTTATTAAATAATTATATGCTATTTTTAAAAGTTAAAGAAAAAAATGACATTTATTTTTCAAGTACAGTTAAAATTAATAACTTCTTGGTAAATGACGTAATTTAAAGAGAAAAAGTTAATTATACCAAGATATGAAGGATGTCCAATTTCACCTGTCTTATAAGAACTATATTTAATAATTTCTTTAACAGAAAGCACAACCTACAACTGCGGCCCGTTAAGGCTCAGCAAGAAGGAATTATTAAATTGGCCAGCTTATATTGTGCTACAGACTTTTTCTGAATGCTTTATTTTATTGTGTATAATTGACAACAGTTGACAGGAAAAGACAGGCTTAATAACAATCTAATTGAGATCAGCTCGTGTGTGTGTCACACAGGAGCACTGCGCCCAGTGGAGAGACCTGTGACCCAGAGCACAACTGCCATGCAGTACACAAAGTCCCCTGTGAGTCAGCAACCCACTTGTGCCAGCTCACAAGCCCACAGCTCTACAGGCCCCGGCTACCATGCATGCCCAGAAAAAGAAAAGCAAACGCTGGCTTTGCACTTACAATAACAGGTTGTCTGTCATTAAACTTAATTTTTAAATCATTTATATGGCATAATGACTCTGCATGAAATTTCTAAGCTGAAGTCAAGATCAGCAGCATTTCAAAGACAGCGTGGATGAGCACAGTGCCAGGCACTTGCCACTGTCCCACCACCAAATGAGAGCTGAGCTCCCACAGTGTGTCCCAAGCTCTTAAACAGTAATGCCACAGCTTTACTGTTTATGAGAGAGGCAAAAAAGATACTGGCATTTGTAAGAGACTGATGGAATTTGTTCTAAAATATTAATTTCTTTAAATACCACTAAAAGAACTGTGTACACTCAGAAGATATTTGATCTGAATTAAGAAACTGATGAAGTGATTGATTAATGGAAATTTAAGCCATCAGTCCCCAGATCCGTCACCAGCTTCACCCTAATCAGTCAGCTGCACAGCAGAGGATGTTGTGCTAACACAGAGCTGACATGCCATGCGGGCAGCACCTGTCCAGGCTGCCTGACTGCCCTAGGCTGCTCCTGCCACACCTGACATGTGGACATATTCAGGACTGCTATACTGGCAGAGATTTAAAGATTTTTATTATAATAAACAATGCACTATATGGGTTTTATAAAACTGAAACTGAGAAACAAAATAATTTTTTAAGTATTAGTAGACAGAAAAAACTTCTTAACTTGTATGGTCTCTATAAATAAGAAAGCTTAAAATAATTACTGAAAATCACACAAAAAGAATTTCTAAAACTAAGAATTCTTTATTGAAAGCAATATTATCACATAAATTTTACACAACTTGAAAGCTATTTGGTCCATTTTATAGAGAGAATAAAAACAGCATGAAAGGGCCCAGGCAGAGTGGCTCACACCTGTAATCCCAGCACTCTGGGAGGCCAAGGCAGGAGGAAAACTTGGGCCCAGGAATTTGAGACCAGCCTGAACAAGAGTGAGACCCTGTCTTTTTATTAAAATAAAAATTAGTCAGGCACCATGGCAGGCACCTGTAGTCCCAGCTGCTCAGGATGCTGAGGCAGGAAGATTGCTTTAGCCCTCAAGTCTGAGATTGCTGTGAATTATGATGACGCCTCGGTACTCTAGCCTGGGCGACAGAGGGACATGTCCACTGTCTCGAAAAAAAAAATGAAAGAACCATCTGATTTCTTAATATGACAGAAAAAATAAAACTGAGGACTATACAGACACACAGTTAATACAAACTACAGCAAGGTGCTAACTTGGACCTGCCAATCACCTTCCAGGGATACGTGTGTGCACTGTGTATGTTTTTCTGTGGGACAAAGTGATAATTCTTAAACTGAAACCCTCAAAACAATAAGTCTCACAAAGAGTAACTCTCTCCGCTACAAGCCACAGAAGGCAAGACCAGGGGCAGCCTTTTTATCCCAGCCTCATACCAGAGAGCTCCTCACCCCTCCTGGCCTCGTCTTCCACTCAGGCTCTGCTCTTACTCTGCCCTCAAATGACGCGGAAAAGCATGGTCATGAGGCCAGAGGACTCCCAAGGCTGAGGTCAGCCAAGCTTAAGCAAGGCATTTGCACTCTCCAGCCCTCAGGCCCCTATGAAAAAAACAGATGACTATCTTTCACATGCTGAATTTTTGCTTGAGACATACCTTCTAATACAATCTACACAATCCTTTCAACTAATTACCCAAGACCATTTCAATATTTGGAATATTTTTAATCATACATAAATATATTTATACCACAATCATTAAAGAGGACATTAGTATAGTAGCATCTCCCAAATTCAAATATTTTGTTATTCAAACATTTAGCTACAATGACCAAGAGAAAAAAAGAAAAGAGCCAACATATAATATAGAATCAGGAACAAAAGAGGAGAAATCACCACCAAAACTGCAGAAATCATAAGGATTATGAGGGAACAAAGAATAGCTGCATGCCTACACATTTAGACAAGAGATAAAAATAAACAAGTTCCCAGAAAAACACAAACTATCAAAACTGACTCAGGAAGAAACTGACAAGATGAAGACTTCTAACAAGTAAAAAAGCTTCTGAATTAGTGATGTAAAAACTAAAAATCTACCTCAAAGTAAAGTCCAGGCCCACATAGCTTCAAGGGTGAATTCTAGCAAACATTTAAAAACGAATTAATAATCCCTTAGCAACTCTTCTAAAAAATAGGGGAGGGAAAACTAGTATTGCCCTGATAGCAAAACAAAAATAACACGATAAAAAACAAAAGCAGAACCATAAACCAATATATCCTGTATGAATTCAGATGCAAAACTCCCACCAGGACACTAACAACTGATACCCAAGTAGCAGGTGGAGGAGCTTTGCCCCCACGTGGAAGTATCTTCTGTGGGTGGCGTCTGCAGCTAAGATCCGCAGGGGATGAGAATCTGAAGGGTTCCATAGTCCTCACAGTCTAGGCTCTGGGACACTCGCCACATGGAATATGCCCAGGATGCACACGCCACATGGAATATGCCCAGGATGCACACAGTGAACCTGAGGACGGCTGGCACACTGAACAGTCTTCCCACACTGCTGTGAAAAAGCCATACACACCTGTGCTGGCAAGTGACAGTGTCTCAACGTGAACACAGACACACTAAAAACAAAGGCCATCACCTGCACAGAGAGCTGGCAAGCGGTGTCCAAAACAAAGAGTGGTTCCTGGGGAAGACAAGCCTCCATAGCACAAGCCAACCCGTCTCACATTCAGTAGCCAGGAGGGCCACAACACGGACCTCACCAGCAGCACAAGGAGCAGGGCTGTGCCTGCAAGAAGGGTCCAGGGTGGACAATATGCACGTGGTGGCCAGCAATCCTTTGCCAGCCCTCAATGACATGGCCTCACCCAACTGGACAGGAAAGGGGGTCTGGCTGTGTCTCTAAGAGGAAAGGGAAATGGGCTGGAGGAGCAGCAGCCAGTCTCACATCACACAGCACGTGTAGAGTCAGTGTGCCAATGCATGGGGCCACAGCAGTACTGGGTGCAGGTGTATTCTGCTGCTGCTGGCAGAATTTATCTTACAAACTAAATAATCATAACTATTTTGGATAAAAGAGAAAACATTTTTCTTCTTACTCATGACTTAAAATGTCTTTTTAAAAAATATGTTATCATTGGGCAGTGCCTGTGGCTCAAAGGAGTAGGGCGCCAGCCCCATATACTGGAGATGGTGGGGTCAAACCTGGCTCCAGCCAAAAACTGCAAAAAAAAAAAAAAAAAAAAAATATATATATATATATATATATAGATAGATAGATAGATAGATAGACAGACAGACAGATATGCGCCATCACTGAAAAAAATTAAATCAACAACTTTAGGAAATCTAACTTAGTCCTTTCTAGGCTTTTCACATTAGAAATAATAATATATATGCTAAGTTTCCAATAAAAAATAATAACATGTTTCGCTTTCTATAAAAATATGGTTCATATATTCAACAAAGTCAGAAATGCAGGGGAGAAGGAAATGGTGGACAGGGCTGGACACACTCCTTCCTCTCAAGGACAAGGGACATACATGCCCACGCCAGCAGGCCACAGACCTAGAGACCACCCAGGCCACTCAGAGTGGGGCTCCTAATTTCTGGCATTTCTTTCTACTTAACAGCATGAGGCTCCCCTCCCACACCTCTCTGCCACCTTCCCCCTTTGCTGTTAACTCTCCAAGGCACAATGGTGGGTCCCCATCCCAGCCCAAGCCTCCCTCCCACTGTCACAACCCACAGTCACCACTGTGTGCACCTCCACCAGCTCCCAGAAGGCTGTTTCCTTCAGTGCCTTAAGCAAGAACTTGTGCTATGTTCATAGTAAATGTCAAACAACTACTTGCTGAACTCAAGAACAAAAATAGCAAATTTTAAGAAACACCATTTGATTAATTAGATTTCAATATTAATTTGAATAAAAGTATCTATTGGATACAGAGGTTCTGAAAGGATGAATTTTTAAGCAAATATACAGCAAATATCTTTTTAAATGTTAAAAATTACATGTGGTTAGAAATGAATGAATTTAATATATTATCAAAGAGAAATTTATAAGCATAAATTTTACTTTTGCCTTTTAAAATAAAAATTAAGCTGCCAAAATACTAAATCATCAATATAAAAAAAAATTAAAATACCTGCTTTTTCTGAAGTCCTAAGAAACACCATGTCTGATGGAATTCTTTGATTCTGCAAAGAGTAATATAAAATATTAATTATATCTATGCAGACTTAGAAGTTAACACAGTTCCACTGAAAAGTAGAAAAAGCCAGTAAAAACTAAAATAATGTCATAATTAAAATTTTTCTTAAATAATACTTATACATCAAAAATATTTTAATCCATATTTTACTTGAACTGCTAAACATTTTTTCCTACTGGTGAGCCAAGTAAACATTTAGGGATGACTTAGAAAAGACTTCAGTCTGGAAGATGTTAACTGCTGCCTGCCCGTGGCCCTGCCATCCTCTATGCACAGGGCTCAGCGGCTATCCACCTCACAAACCTGCATCCTCCCTGTTGGATTAGACAGCCGTGGGAAGGAAGGAACGTGTCTTCCAATGCCCGGCACAAAGCATCACACACCCTGAGTCAGACACCACCTGGCAAAGCTGAGCCGGCAAACAGACACGTGACCGAGGAAACAGCAGACAGGAACCCACAACCGTGAGGAGGAGAATCCCCCAATCACCATCCTATACTTCATCACTGTCACTAATGAGCCTATCAGCTGAGAAAGCTGCATCAACCTAAAAAGAAAAAGTGCCATTGTAATAAGAACGTCACATAATTTCATGAATTGTGTGTGGTTTTTGAGACTTAAAAATTTATTTACACATGATAAAGAAATGGATAAGTAATAAAAACAAATATAAGTTATACAGGCTAAACAAAAGCTATGTTGTTGGGCAGAGCTGCTTCTTCCCACCACTAGAAAAGGAGACCAGCGAAGAGCTCCAGCAACATCCCCACCTTGTTTGGTACCAGGGACTGGTTTTGAGGAAGATGATTTTGCCACAGACTGGGACAGGGTATGTGGGTGGGTGGGGGCGGGGGGGGGATTCTGATGGTTTGGAGATGACTAAGGCACATCACCTTCATCATGTATTCTATTTCTATCATTATTACATTGTAACGTATAATGAAATAACTACAGAATCAGTGGGAGCCCTGAGCTTGTTTTCTTACAACTGGAAGGTCCCATCTGGGGGTGATGGGAGACAGTGATGCCTGACATGTGTTGCTTATGTCCAGTCTACTCTGTAATCTCAATGTGGCTATCGTCACTTCAGAAAACCCTACTTCACAGACAGGATGTTGGAAATGAAAGAGTCTTGTTGGTGTTTTTGTGGCAATCTCAGGATTTATCTTGACTGTAACCCAGAACACAGGGAGATGTGAAGTTGCGTCAAATGTGCCTTTAAGGCCACATCATTTGCAATCTAGCATGATAGTCTGTCTACCCGGCCTATTCAAGGTCGCTGCAAGTAATCACAGATCCATCCCTTCCCAGTTCAGGGGTCTCCTGTGGTTGGGCAGTGATGCTCTGACTCGGTTCACAGCTGGGACAGGGGACCATGCACCAGCTGGGAGGAAGAAGACCCTGGCTCACTCTCTGTCAAAATCTGCTGACGTCTGAAACATGTCAAAAATCCCCATGTTCGGCTGAGTGCCTGGAGCTCAGTGGCGAGGGCGCCAGCCATATACATCAGAGCTGGCAGATTTGAATCCAGCCCAGGCCTGCCAAACAATGACAACTACAACCCAAAAATAGCCAGGTGTTGTGGTGGGCACTTGTAGTCCCAGCTACTTGGGAGGCTGAGACCAGAGAATCGCTTAAGCCCAAGAATTTGAGGTTGCTGTGAGCGGTGAGGCCATGGTACTCTACTGGGAGCAACATAGGGAGACTCTCAAAAAAAAAAAAATTCCCATGTTCACTCATTGCCTCCATCATTCCGGTTTGGCTGTCAATACTTGAACATGGCTGTCATCCTCCCCTGAAGTGAGAGGCCAAGTTTGCTGAGCAGGATGAACACATCACACAAGAAAGCAAGTTTGCCACTGATTCTGGGCCAGGGACCTGTGCTGCCAGTAGCAAATGTTTTTCTGGAAGAAGTCCCTGGAGCAGCTCTCGTAGATCAAACGCTCTGGCAGTGATCTCCCCTCTAGACAATGGACTGTCCATCTCAGACAGCTGTACCAACAGACATGAGTGAAGGGCAAGGCCTTTAATGTGGGTGACAATTTTAATCACGCCCTGTGAAGGTTTAGTTCAGGTGGCATTTTCTGGTGAGCCAGCATCTCTCTGTGGATGATACCGTACACAAAGTCACATCTAGAGGCAGCTCTTTGACCCCAGAAGTAAACCAGACAGCCATCCAGTCTCGGCAGCCACTCCATCCCTGCAGCTATCTCCACAAATGGCAACTCAGTTTTGCTGACGTGCAATCATTCGAAGCTTTGAGTAGCTTTGCAGCTGTGGTGCTGGTCAGCCACCATCAGCATCGGCTATTTATCGCATAAATTAAAATTAACTCAAGGTGTGCTGTTCACTTTACACGTGTCCTAGAGTCTTCCCACTGCTCTTCTGGTACTGACTTCGGACTGAGTTGTCAGGGGAGAGGACACTCTGCATGGCTCCCGCTCTTCCGTCTGCCTCACAGCATGTCTGGGGTCTGTCTTGGAGAGTGCCCTACATGTGCATCGCGTCAGGCAGCCCCCGCTGCATGTGGCAACTCTCACCTACTGAGTTCCAAATCTCAGCCAACAGGATGTTTCTCTTGGGTTGACTGTGAAGCTGGAGAAGGCGGCGAAGCTCCTATCCATTCACCATCAGCCCACGGCTCCTCTCCACCCTCCCAAACCACTGCTCTCTGACATCCAAAGCACTGGTCCATAGGTGACTGGCACTTTTCTATTAAATATCCATAAAATCAACACTGATATACTAATTTTAATTTTATATTAACAGAATTAGAAGAGCCATCCTATGATATAAAGTCTAGATAGAAAATCTCAATATTAATTTCTAAATAGAAATATAATCAAATAAAAGAGAAAAACTTTCTCATTAGTGCTATCTGTTATCAGAATTCTTAAATAAAAGGACAAACCATTTGCTACCAAATCTCTTACAGATCTCCATCACCCTGGGTGGAGAGCTGTGGTATCAAAGCTCCCAGCAACCTCAAATTTGGGGGCTCAAGTGATCCTCCTGCCTCAGTCTCGCAAGTAGCTGGGATGACAGGCACCCACCAAAACACCTGACTAGTTTTTCCTATTTTTAGTAGAGACAGATCTCACTCTTGCTCAGGCTGGTCTCAAACTCCTGAGCTCAGGTGATCCACTGCCTCAGCCTCCCAGAGTGCTGGCATTACAGGCATGAGCCACTGTGCCTAGCCTGCTAACCAAATCTTTGTTACTTTTTCATGAGGATTTTATCAAGCCGCAAGACAAAATTTTTTATCACCACAAACCACAAAATAAGTGTAATAGCCATCACGGACCTACCATAGATTGGGCATCCTTTACCCAAAATACTCAGAACCAGAAGTGTTTCACATTTCAGGTACTTTGGACTTGGGAATATTTGCACTGTAATTACCAGGTGAGCATGCCAAATCTGAAAATCCTAAATCTGAAATGCTCCAATAAACATTTCCTTTGAGAATTTTGTTGGTGCTCAAAGAATCTCAAATTTTGGAGCACTTCTGAGTTTGGATTTTCACATTTAGGGTGCTCAACCTATACTAAACATTTATTATTTCACAGCAGTTATTGGAAATTATGTTTCTAATTTCTGAATATTCAGCTTCAGATGAGTAAATGCATGGGAAAAATTTACACAAAAATGAGTATTAGCCTAGCGACACAGAAAAGTGAAGTGGCTGAGGGACACCACCACCCTCAGTGTAGGACATCTCCTCAAGGTTAATTTAATGAAAATAGTTTTAAATTCTTCTCTTTCTTACCAAATCAATAATTTTTCAGGCTATATACTTTAATTTGGGTGCAGAGCACCCACATGGCTCAGCCACAGCAGAACTGCAGCCCTCCCAGGACGCCGAGGGAGCTTGCATCAGCTGCCCTGGAGGCCTGGAGATGCCAGTGGCCTCACAAGGACTTGGAGCCAGAAGACCCAGTCACACCCTCCCCAGACAGCTATATTATCCTAAAGAGAGGGCACTGACATGCACACATACCAAGAACACGCCCTGTGACACGGCATGGGGACAAGGTGCTGCCTAGCACAGGCCACTCAGTTACACTGCAGACCCTGGGAGCCCTGACAATCTCCAAGCCTGGTCTCTGCTATTTTTCTCACAGATTCTTCCTATACTACCTAAACTTCTTTTCTAATGCTCTTTTACTGCTATTTACTTTTCCCTTTTTTAATTTTTAAGCCCTAAGAATGACATCCAAAAATGAACATAATATATTATTACCAATACTATATGTGTAATATAACCACAGCCAACACTCAGGATCCCTGGGCTCCACATTTAGGGGGATTCAACCAACCACAGATTGAAAATATTTGAAAAAATAAAAATAATAAATAATGATATAACAGTAAAAACTATAAATTAAAAAATACAGTATAACAACTATTTACATAGCATTTAAGTAGTATTTGGTATTCTAACTAATCTAGAGATGACCTGAATTATACGGGAGAGGGTGTATATGCTTGACGTCTTGAACCAGCCTCTATGGGTACTGGAGCAGCTGCATCTGTACAAGGAAATCCTGACCAATGAAGATCATGCCACAGACAGGCTCCCACGCTGCTCTGTGGAATCCCAACCACTGAACCACTGTGCCACAGACAGGCTCTGATGCAGCTCTGTGGAATCCTGACCTCTGAAACACCACGCCACAGACAGGCTCTGATCCAGCTCTGTGGACATATGCGAAAACCCTGATAATACATCATTAAGCAGCTACTGTGTACCTTATTTTAGACAAAATATAACTTTACTTGTGCACACTGAAAGCAAAACAGACAGTCTATCCAAAAACCTAGATTTTTCTTCACATACATCAAATCTTACACAAGGCTATTAGGATTTAAAATATATGTCTCAAACAATTTCCTTCAAATTCAAAAGATATACTTGCCATCAGGCTAAATGTCAATAATTGGTATGTATAGGTTTTAAATATATTAAAAATACGTCAACCTTTTCCACTATGATGAGGTCTCCAACTTGTATGTCTGAACTCTTAACTTGCACTTGACCTTCAAAAAAAAAAAAAAAAGTATAATCAACTCAAGGAAACAATGGCATAACAAGAGTTTAACTTCCAATTGAAAAATAATTACTTCAGGAATAACTTTAGTGGAAAAAAACACTTCATAAATTTCTCTATACTTATACTTTTAGAATAAATTCCAGCTCGACAGTCAGTGGTAATTAACTTCTCTTAGTAAACATCCAAGCACAAATAAATAACTACTCCCAGTAAAAGGACAAAAACAAGAATTTCTTCATAATTAAGAGATTCCAACAGGAATGATCTTCCCATACTTTGTCATTGTTTCGGTTCACAATCAAGTCAAAAATAATCAAAAATATTACTACATAATTGGAGGATTGAAACTTAATAATATGAAAACATAAAAATCCCAACATTAACATCCTAAGTGGCATAATCAGCCTATAACTGACAGAAGACATAAAGCAAATGACACACACAATCTCTCTTGAGTTGCCTCACCAAAACAGGACAGGACTGAAAACGAATTATCTAAAGTGGGGGTCGTGACCACAGGAACTGTATTAAAGGGTTGAGATATCAGAAGGTTGAGAACCATTGATCTAAAGCTTTATTACCAAAAATGATTCTTCTACATAAGTTACTAAGGGAATATTAAATTATCTCTGTAATATCTAACGTAGAATAGTTAAAGTGAGTCACTGTCATAATGGTATAGAGGCTATAACTGTGAAAACATATCTGCTAGACCGAGACTGACCAACACACACACAGGTGTAAGAACAGGAGGTAATTAAGCAACTTCTTAAAAAGGAACTGGTCACAGAAGCAGACTCTAGAAAGCCAGCACCATGTCAGCAGGCATGCTGCCTGGCGGGCGGCCAGCCACCTGCTTCTCCATGTGAACTGAGACTCCCACATCCACTCTCACTCAAAGAGGAGAGAGTCAGGAGTGTCATTTGCACATGAACAATGAAGACAAGCCAAGTGGCTTCTAGCCTACTGAAGAGCTAAGGAGCAAGACAACTCCATGAACTGAAACCCCAACCACAATAGGCCTCTCTAGGCTGGGAGGGAGCTCAGAAGAGGAAGCAGACAAGGGGAAGATGGAAACACGCAAGCTCTTCCCAGCTTCTGAAAGCAGGGGAGGTCTGCACATGCATGTACTAATTTAGAAAAAGATCCAAGAGCCAGACAAAGGAGAACCTGCCCTTGTCCACCAGCTCTCCAGCATGGGCCTTCACCAAGTATCAGAAGGCAGAATGGAGGCTGGGAGGCCAGCAGGTCCTTGGCCCGGACAGGCTCCCTGAGAGAGCCAGCAGAACTTACTGCCCTTCCTTCCAAGAACACCGCACCAGAGGCCTCACCATAGCAAGCATGCCTCAACTCACCAGAAGTAAAGAATTACCACTGAATGTATTTGCATGTGACATAAGTGGCTATGTAGAAAATTCTAAAAATCTACAGAAAGGCTCCTAGACAGAAAAGATTTGGAAATCACATAGGAAGCAAAGATAAAATATGAAAATCAACTGTGCTTCTATATGTTAACAATGAATGACTAGTAAATGTAATTAAGAAACAATACCAATTATAGTAACACACAAAGCAGAGTACTGAGAAATGAATGTGGCAAAAGGCACAGACGACGTCTACACAGAAAACCACACAACACTGCTGAAATTAAAGACCATTCTCCCAAACTCAACTACAGATTCAATAAAATCCAATCAGAATTTGAGGACAATATTTTTAAAAAACTGATAAAACAGATTCAAGGAAAAACATAGGATTTAAAATAACCAAAACAACATTAAAAAGTAAAAACAAAGCCAGAGAAGCTCCAGCACCAGGCAGAGTGGTGACGAGACAGACAGATACGTCAGGAGGAGAGAGGCGCTCAGGAAGGCAGACTCACACCTGCGTCTGACGCAATGAGGAGAGAGAAAGGCTCGGGGCCCTCGGCCCAGCTCCTGTGCACTAATTCAGAGGGATTTATTAGGATATAAATCCTAAAACAATAAGGCTTTTAGATGAAAACATAAAAGTCTATCTCTACAGCCTCTGTGTAGAGAACTTTCATAGGAAGGACACAGAAAGTGCTACCCATCTAAGAAAATACTGATGAGTAAGACTTCCTCACAGTTTAAAACTTCTCCTTCCACAAGACATAATGAACACGAACAGATATTCACAACAAATACATCTGACAAAAGACTGATGTCTGGAATATGCAACAGGAGCCCCACAGCACAGCACCTACAACAAACCCACAGCTTAACAACATACTGAATGGAGTAAAATTGAAAGCTTTTCTACTTAGAACTAGATCCAGGCAAGAATTACCATTACTGCTCAACATAGTGGTAGAAGTTCTAGCCCATGGGTACAGACAAGAGAAAGATATAAAAGGCATCTGAACGGTGGCAGAGGAGGTCAAACCTTGCTCTTTGCTAACAATACCATCTTATGAGAACCCCATAGACTCAACCACAAGACTCCTGGAAGTGATCAAAAATACAGTAACGTCTCAGGGTATAAAATCAATGTCCACAAATCAGTAGCCTTTATATGCCAATTACAGCCAAGTCAAGAAGCTAATCTAAGATAAAGTAATTCCCTTCACTGTATCTTCAAAGAAAATCAAATACCTACTAATATAATAAAAGAGGTGGATTCTCTACAAAGAGAATTATGAGAACCTAAGAAAAGAAATAGCTGAGTACATTAACAAATGAAAAGATATACCATGCTCTTGGCTGGGAAGAATCAACATTGTTAAATGTGTATGCTACCCAAATCAATCTACAGATTCAAAGCAATCCCCATTAAAATATCAACATCATTCCTTGAAGAACTGGAAAAACAGTCCTTCATTTCATATGGAACCAGAAAAAATCCCATATAGCCAAGGCAATTTTTAGTGATAAAAACAAAACTGGAGGCATCACCCTACCAGACTTCAGGATATATTACAAGTCCACAGTGATCAAAACACAATGGTAAGGGCAAAAAAAGAGACAAAAGACATTTGGAATCAAATAGAAAACCAGAGAACCAGTCTCTTATTGCCATCTGATTCTTGATAAACCAAACAAAAGCATACACTGGGGAAAAGAACCCTCATTCAATAAATAGTGCTGGGAGAACTTGATAACCACATGTAAAAGACTGAAACTGCACCCGCACCTTTCACCACTTACAAAAATTGATTCAAGATGGATAAAAGATTTAAATCTAAGGCAGGAAATGATAAAAATCCTAGAAGAAAGTGTGGGGAAAAACACTTGATGATGTTGGAGTGGGGAAAGAGTTTATGAAGAAGACTTCTGTGGCAATTGCAACCACAACAATAACGGGGGAAAAAAAACAAAGAAAAACAAATAAAACTGGGTGGCGCCTGAGGCTCAAAGGAGTAGGGCACTGGCCCCATATACCAAAGGCGGTGGGTTCTAACCTGGCCCTGGCCAAAAACTGCAAAAAAGCTTCTGCACAGCTAAGTATACAACAATCAAAGCAAACAGACAACCTTCAAAATAGTAAAAGATATTTGCATGTTATGAATCTGACAAAGGCTTGATAACTAGAACCTATAGAGAACTCAAATTAATCAACAAAAAAAGAACAAACAATCCCATCTATCACTAGGCAAGAGACATGAATAGAACCTTCTCTGAGGATGACAGATGAATGGCTAACATGAAAAAATGCTCCTCATCCCCAATCATCAGAAAAATGCACCTCAAGATATTATCTAATCCCAGTAAGATTAGCCCACATCACAAAGTGACAAAGCTGCAGACACTGGCGTGGATATGGAGAGAATGGAACAATTTTACACTCTTGGCGGGACTGCAAACTAATATAGCCTCTTTGGAAATAAGTATGGAAAAATCCTCAAAGAACTCAAATCAGACCTTCCATTTGATCCCACAATCCCAATAGTAAGCATCTATCCAGAAGAAAAAATATCATTTTATCATAAAGACATTTGCACTACATAGATTATTGCAGCTCAATTTACAATCACCAAGATGTGGAAACAACGTAAATGCCCATCAACTCAGGAACAGATTAACAAACTGTGGTGTATGTATACCATGGAGTACCATTCAGCCATAAACAGATGTAGATTTTACATCTTTTGCATTAACTTGGAGGTGAAACATATTCTTCTTAGTAAAGTATAACAAGAATGAAAAAACATTATTCAACATACTCAATACTAATATGAAGCCAGTAGATGATCTAATACACGCCCACATAAGAGAAAAACTCAATTCAAGTTGGGAGGATGGCAAATGAGGGGGAGGAAAAGGAGGGTATTTGGGGTACACACACTTAATGGGCACTATGTAGAGGTGTATGGCACACCTATAGGGTGCAAGACACAACTGTAAGAGGGACTCTACCTAATAAATTCATACATTGTGACTTTGTTGTTTGAACTCTCACATTAACTTGAAAAAAAAACCTAAAAGAAAAGGAATTAGATATGAACTTTGGAACATTTTTAAAATAAAAATAAATAAAAAGGCCAAGATTAACAAGGTGATGGGGTGCAGTGGTTCACGCCTATAATCCCAGCACTTTGCAGTGCACAATTGTAGAATCGTGTTAGGCTGGGAATTTAAGACTTGTCTCCACCAAAAAAATAAAAATGAACAAGCAGGTGTCACAAACTTGTACTCCCAGCTACTTAGGAGGCTGAAGCAGGAGAATCACTTGAGAGATCCCTGGAGTTTAAGGCTGCGGTGAGCTATAATCACAACACTGCACTCCAGCCTGGGAGAAACAGCAAGACTCTGGTCTCTTAAAAAACAAAAACAGGGTAGCGCCTGTGGCTCAAAGGAGAAGGGCGCTGGCCCCATATACTGGAGGTGGTGGGTTCACACCCGGCCCTGTCCAAAAACTTCAAAAAAAAAAAAAACAAAAACAAAGGCAACAGGGTGCAGTGGCACACATCTGTAATCCTAGCACTCTAAGAGGCCAAGGCAAGAGGTCTACTTGAGGTCAGGAATTCAAGACCAATGTGAGCAAGAACAAGAGCCCATCTCTACAAAAAATAGAAAGGTTACACTGTCATCAAGGGCACCTATAGTCCCAGCTACATGGTAGTCTGAGGCAGGAGGATCACGTGTGCCCAGGATTATGAGCTGCAGTGAGCCATGACGACACCATGGTGCTCTAGTGTGGATGAGAGACCCTGTTTCAAAAAGAAGAAGAAGAAAACTCTACACTGCTGGTGGAAATGCAGACTAATTCGCTCCTTTTGGAAAGACATCTGGAGAACACTCAAGAGAACTAAAAATAGGCCTGCCATTTGTTCCTACAATTCCTTTATTAGGTAAAATCACATTATGACAAAAATATTTGTTTCAGAATGTTCAGAATGTTTATTGCAGCCCAATTCATAATTGCTATGTCATGGAAGAAGCCCAAGTGCTCATCAATCCACAACTGAATCAATAAACTGTGGTATATGTACACCACGGAATATTATGCAGACATAAAGAAAGATGGAGACTTTACCTCCTTCATGTTTACATGGATGGAGCTGGAAAACGTTCTTCTTAGTAAAGTATCTCAAGAATGGAAGAAAAAACATCCAATGTACACAGCCCTATTTTGAAACTAATTTATAGCTTTCATAGGAAAGATATAAACTAATTATAGCCTTAGAATACGGGGAGGGGGAGGGGAGGGAAGGTGGGTGGATGGGTGGAGGGAGGGTTATTGTTGGGGTCACCTCTATGGTTTATCTTACAAGGGTACAAGTGAATCTATCTAAAAGCAGAGTATGAATGTCTTAATAACTAAGAAAATGACAAGAAGGCTATGTTAACCAGTTTGATGAAAATATTTCAAATTGTATATGAAAACACCACACTGCACCCCATGATTACATTAATGTACACAGCTATCATTTAATAAAAAAAAAGAAGAAGAATTTTAACAAGCTATAAAGTATATAATGGAAGGTATAGATAAATATGAATGAAAAATGCTAAAGTACATAGGAATTAAGACCATCTCCTCTTGGACCTTATATGGGTAATATTTCAGCAAATCAGCTGGAACACAAGAAATATCTCACACAACTTAAATAAGGTTCAAAAACAACAGACTTTGTCTTACTCATGTCTGAATACATGACAATAAACAAAATGCCAGAACTAGTCCAACAAATAGGTATTTGAAAAATCATCAACACAGAGTAAGTGCAAGTTTCATCCCTCAATACAGACTACCAGGTCACCTTTAGAGTGGCATTTGGAATATATACTAATGGTGCTTGACACAAGTCAGCCCTGCTGAGATTTGGTGGCTAAATAAAACAAAAATAAATAAGAAAGCTCTGAATTTATCCTATCTCTCTGGAACACTACCATGATCTCTTAAGATGCAAAGTTCATTAGCTGGGTGTGCCTAGGAGTATGAGGTTACAGTGAACCAAAGTATACCACTGTACTCCAGCCTGGATCACGGAGTAAGACCCCGTCTCAAACAAAAATAAATAAACGCAAATTGAAATAAATAAATAAAAAGCAGAGTTCAGAACCAAGTCATGTTTCAACCTCACGAGACAATCACAGCACACATCATGAAGAACCAGGCCACAGCTGGGAATGCATCAGATTGGAGTCCGAAAAATCTGGGCCCAAGCATTAGCTTTCCCCACAACTAACTTGGGGCATTAGCTTTCCCCAAAACTTGACTGGGGGCAAGCGAGTCAGCATATGCTGGTTTTCCAGCCTGCAGCTTGGAGACAATGCCAACACTGCTCTGGGCGGCCGCAGCTCTGACAGTGAGTACCATGAACTCACCTGACACACAAGCGGTCACAGTGGCTACGATGACCATCATATACAGGTAAAATATCACCAACAATGGCTGATTTTTTAAAGGATAAATTTCCATTTGCATTTAAAATAAACTGACTGAATTTTATTTTTTAAGTACTTTGAGTCAAGTCCCACAGAAATTCAAAAGACAAAATAGAAGCACGTCCCCTTCAACATTATATTCCATTTTTAGGTGAAAGCAGCAAAATATAAAATCAGCCATTTTAAAGTGAACAATTCAGTGGCATTTACTACATGCACAACCCTGTGCAAACAGCTCTGCCGAAGAGTCGCTGCAGGCCCCACCTGACACGCAGGAGCTCCCTGGCCTTTTCTCCCACCAGGCAGCAGCTACCACCCATCTGCCACCCAGCCCACCTGTTCTGGGCATTTCACTCAATGAGATCACAGGCCGTGTGACCTTTGCATCTGGCTTCCTGGACTGGGCATGACGCCTCTCAGGCACAGCATGTTGCAGCATGTCAACACTAATAGGGACTGGACGCTGGGTGACCCCCACTACAGGGCCTTGCCACCCGCTTACCTGGTGATCTGTCCATCTGCTGAGGAGCATCTCACTGTCATCAGCTTTTGGCTATTGTAAATAGGGCTATAACAAACATGCATAAACATTTGCTTAGGTCCCTGCTTTAAACTCTAAGTTTAATTATTTGAAAAACTGCAAAAACGTTTTCCATATCTGCTGCTCCATTTTACATTCCGTACAAGCAATGCACAGGGATTCCATTTTCGCCAGGTCCTGGCACCTGTTACTTTACATCTTTTTAAATGATAGGCACTACTTGTGTACAGCAGGATCTTACCTGGTTTTGATCTGCATTTCCTTATGGACTGACTGAGCACTGTTCCACATGTTTGTTGGCCACCTGTACATTTTCTTTGGAAAAATGTCTATTCTGCCTATTTTTAAACAGGGTTATCATTTTGTTACGGAATTGTGGAAGTCCTTTACATATTCAGGATATGGACCATTATTAGACATACAGTTTACAAATCTTTCCGACCATTCTATTCATCTGTTTGTTTTCCTGATAACAACACCCTGTAGGTGCACAAGAGTGCACCTAAATTTAGAATTATCGGTTGACAGATTTTCTTCCCGCCAGTTTTGAAATGTTCCTGCTCTCTTCAGCCCTTGATGGCTTCTAAGGAAACCCCACTGAAGATTCATCCCTTGTATGTGGTCAGTAGCTTCCCTCTTGCTGCCCTCAGGATGACCTTTTGGCCCATGAGTTTGAATGTTTGGTCATATGTCTCAGCACGGCTCTTTCTCTGTTTATACGTCTTCGAGTTCACTGAACTTAGTGAATGTATAGATTTGCGTCTTATCAAACTTAGGAAGTTCTGGGCCATTATTCCTTCAAATCTTCTCAATGCCCCTTCTCTCTCCCTTCTCTTCTGCCAGGATTACCATCATGTGTATTTGGTACACTTGATGTTATGAGGTTTTCATTCCTTCTCCTTCTGGATAATTTCAATTGACCTCATGTAAAGTTCACTAAATCTGCTATTAAAAACTTCTAGTGAGTCTATCTGTTCATTCATTATATTTTCGACTCCTGCATTTGCTTCCTTTATATAAATTCTATGCCTTTCCTGAAACTCTCCTTGTTCATACATCTCTTGACGCCTCTTAGCAATTTCCCCAAACTTCTCTTCAGCTCCTTGGGCAAACTTAAGACAGCTGATTTAAATTCCTTGTCTAGTAAGTTTGATGTCTGGCCTTCCTCACAATTTCTATCAGTTTCTTCTCAGAATGGGCCAAACTCTGTTTCTTTGCACGCTTTGAAATATTTTGTGAAAAACTAGACATTATTACCAGGTAATTCTGGAAATCAGGTATTTCTCCCTCTTCTGGGTTGGTTTGTTGATGCTGTAAGCTACGTCTGCCTCTGCGGAGCGACGTCTCTGAACTCTGTGTGCAGCGTGCACTCCTTCTGGGAGTGGCTGAGAAGGCCTCTGCCAGCAGCTCTAATGCTCTGGGGCCTGTGCTCTGCTGCAGTGACCTACAGGACGCACCAGGCCACAGGCAGCTCAGCTTCAGCCTCCGCTCCCTTCTTGCTCTGAGCCTGGCGATCAGTAACAGCCACAAGACTTTCTCCAGTCTCTTCCAAGCATTCCTCCAGTTCTCAACTTGCACATGGCTTTCGAAACTCCTCAGTACACAGGCACTTTGAATGCCCAAATTCCCAAAGAAGCTCTCTCCCCACCTCTTCTACCTGGAACTCAACATGCTGCTGTCATTCTGACTGTCACCTTCGCCACAGGCTCCTACAGCTGCTCAGTGTCCTGGACATTTGGAAAGGCCACTGCTGCTTCAGTCACTGAGTGAGCTGCACATTAGGCAAACAATTCAGCAGCTCCTCTGGTGCTGAACATCTCTGACTGCTTCCAGAGCTCAGAAGAAGTCAGGGCTAACAGCTTCTGCTTGGTGTGTTTCAAAGTTTCATGGAGGGCAGCGCCTATGGCTCAAGGAGTAGGGTGCTGGCCCCATATACCAGAGGTGGCAGGTTCAAACCTGGCCCTGGACAAAAATTGCAAAAATAAAAAGTTTCATGGAAGCAGTAGCAGGAGGAGCTGCCTACTGTGTGTCTCATACCATTACCACCCTGTCTGTTTCTGAATAATACAATCAATACGCCAGGAACAAATCTCTGCTCAGCCCAAACGTCACAGTTAAAACAGAATTTAAAATAAGTTGTCAACTATACTACGCTCTTAAAAAACAGTACAAAGTTACACCTAATTTAGCCAGCCATTTGGGATCTCTGCCCCAAAACTAAAGCTCACCTTCTTTGCTATAACTCCACCATGCCACCATTTTTAAGCATCAAAACTTTTTAATAATTAATTTTTCAATTCAGTGGAAAAAAGCATTTTCATCAACTGGTACCAAGACAACTTGATATTCATGCAAAAGAATGTGGACCCAAATCTCACATCACACACAGAATATTAAGGGAAAATGAATCAAAGACGTAAGTACAGGGTGGACGTGACATTTGTGTGCAATTTAAAGTAGCTTCACATAGTGACTTGAACACAAACTTAGGTCTACCCTGTGTTAAGAGTTAAAACTATTCTATAAGAAATCATAGTAAATGCTTATAAAGTTGGGCTAGCAGATTGTTTCCTGGATACAACAACAAAAGCACAAGAAACAAAAGAAAAAAAACAGATAAAACTTAGAATGTGACATAACAGAGGGCATCATCAGCACAGTGAAATTAGCCCACAGGATGCATCTGACACAGGGCTTGAATGTAGGCTTTCTAGAGAACTCTTACAATTCAACAATAAAAGACAAATAACCCAGTTAAAAAGTGGACAAAGACCTATACAAATGTCCCAGAGAAGATATGCAAAATGGTTAACATGCATATAAAAAGATGCTCAGCATCATTAATCAGTAGGAAAATGCAACCCCAAACCATCATGAGATGCTACTTCACACCCACTATAATCAAAAAGTACTGGCTAAAATCCAAAGGGCAGACACAGCCTGGCAGAGTGACTCACATCTATAAAAATCCCAGGACTTTGGGAGGCCGAGATAGAAGCTGACTAGAAGCCAGGATTCTAGGCCTAGCCCTGGGCAATATAGCAAAAAATGACCATCTCTACAAAAAATGTAAAAATTAGCAAGGTGTGGTGGTGCACACTTCATTTTCAGCTACTTGGGAGGCTGAGGCTAGAGGATCATCTGAGCCCAGGAATTAAGAGTCATGGCACGTTGTAACCATGCTATTGCACTCCACCCTAGACAACAGAGAGACCCGTCTCTGAAAAGAGGAGAGGAGAGAGAGGAGGAGGGAAGGAGGGGAGAAAAAGAAAGGAGGGGAGGGGAGGAGGAGAGAAGAAGAAGAAAAAAAGGGCAGACAGTAACAAGCGCACAGGTGTGAGTGAGGACAGGAGAAACTGGGACCCTTGGACACTGTTAACAGGAACGGGAAACAGTGTGGCCAACTGTGAAGACAGGTTAGCAATCCTCAGAATGCTCACCACAGAGTTACCATAGTGTACAGCAACTTCACTCCTAGGCATACATCCAAGAGGAACAGAAACGATGTTAACACAAAAGCTGGTACACTAATGTTTAAAGCAGCATTATTCACTACAGTCACAAAGAAGAGACAACCCAAATGTCCATGAATGGATAAAAAAATTCTGGTATACCATTCAGGAGAATATGATTTGGCAGCAAAAAAGAAATAAAGTAGTGATGACTGCTACTACAGGATGAACTCTGAAAACAGGCCAAGTGAGAGAAGCTAGTGACAAAAGCCCACCTACTGCACATAATGAAATGCCCAGAGCAGGCAGGCCCCAGACAGACAGCAGGCAGGTGGCTGCCTGGGGCCAGGTGCAGAAGCGAAGGGC
Organism: Galago senegalensis; assembly: GCA_963575145.1. NCBI lineage: Eukaryota > Metazoa > Chordata > Mammalia > Primates > Galagidae > Galago > Galago senegalensis. The sequence continues at coordinate 47,374 of CAUYTI010058667.1, read as the reverse complement.
AAGAATCAAGACATCTTCTTAGACATGATATTTAAAGTGTTCTCAATGTACCTGATGGGGATGGATGAACACTTGTATGAATACACAAAAAAACACTAAATTGTATACTTTAAGAGGGTGAATTTTATTGTTATGGAAAATACAGCCCAGTAAGCTGTTAAAAATAATTTTTGAAAGGATTATTTCAAGAAAATAATTCATTTTATATGTCTACTTACACACAGAAAATACAAACTCCGCTCCAAACTTCACCTTCAAACAGACTGGGATTGCCAGGAAGACCCACTGGGTTTTCCAGTGTCTCTCTCACAGCCTAAGTCTCAGTCATTTTTATTACCACCTGCATATTTGTTAATAGTTTCTCCCACTCCTAATACATTGCTCCTTTTCTGTAGTGTGGAATAAAAAGTCATGCAAACAAGTTCTTTAATAACAAAAATTAAGCCAGGGTTCAAGCCCCAAAAGGAGGTTATGCATCCCTCAGTCACCACACCAGGCCATGGCTTCACTCCTGTGCTCAAAGGCCTTCCACTACATGCAGTCTATGCCATGGTACAGAAGCCAATCTTGTCTGAGTGTGTCTAAAATATAATACCAAGATAGATTTCAGACAACATGTTTCCCAGAAAATGTACATGTGCTGGCTGGGTTTCATAGTCTCAGTACTGTGATAGGGCAATTACACAACAGAGCCCAGGTGTTTGTGTGTATCTCTCTATATAAAAACATGAACATAAATGTATATACATATGTCAGGTATCCAGGATATGAATAAAATAAAAATCTACCCTGAAATTGTATGCAATATATAAGAAAATTAAAGATACAATATACAATCACATAATACCATTCTCGGTAACAGAATTAAGACATGTTTTCTTTCATTTGCAGTATTAACTCTGAAATGATGATCACGTCCAGGAAACAGGGTGAAGAGCATCTTGCTAACCTCTCACTGTGAGCTTGCTATACAGCTGTGAGTTTACTTCTTTGTCTCGCTGAAAACGCCGAAACTCATCAATTGCTTCCCGAATGATAATAACAGCCAAGACAAATCCCTATAAAACAAAATAAGGAATTTTAGAAAACTAAATTTTAACAAAAAGTAAGAAAAATTTTACTATTCAGTTTTACCTTTTTCTTCAATTTATATTACTCTCTAAAACATAAAATGAAAACAAAGATAAAAAGTAACAATGAAACATTACAAGAGGAACATAATTCAATGTGAAAGACTTATGACTCTTAGTATATCCAAGAAAAAACTTCTAAATTCACGTCATAATGTGTACTTCAAGCTAAACATAAGAATAGACTCAGTAACCTCTACCCCCAAAACTAACAATCTTCAACAAACACATGAATCGTATTTAAAATACTTAGGCATTCAAATATCAAATTAACAATGAGTGACAGAAAGATCTCATACTTAATTTCTGCACTTAAATCTTTGTAATGAGCTAACAGCACATGGAAGCATAGAATAACCCCACATGAGACGCTCAGACCAGCCAATCTCCCCACACGACCCAGTGCTACAAATTGCTCAGAAGAGCACACTTACAGCATCTCCACCTCATTTTAAGTAAAATTATTTTTAAGTAAAACTTGTATATACTTGTAACCCACTGTGAAATCTGCCCCACCATTGCCACGCAGCAGTGCCCCCCTCTGAACAGGCTACACAGGTATTTTCTGACTCGTTGGAGGAATATTCTTCTAGTCACTCCCCCATGATTAAATAAATAAACCTCTTCAACAAATTTGTTAACTGATGACCTTGCTTCAGTCTACACTGTAAATAACACAACACTAGATGAGCTTCTATTGGAAGGACAATAATCTTTTTATTACAGCTTTTTTCTTCTGTATTACCAATAGGTTAAATTAAGTGTGATGTTGTAGAACATGTTTCTTATAATTACTGAAATGGTATTTTTCTTGAACACCCTATTTTAAAAGTCCTGCAAATAAGCACAACTCAGACATGTGTTCCTCTAGCTCACAGCTTATGTCTCAGCCTTCCTGCCATCTGTATTCAGCTAGTCCATGCTGGAAACATCTCCAGGTCACTTTCAAGCCCATGCTAGACTCCCCTGGGCCCACTACCCAGCCCTTCCTCAACACACCAAGTTTCCTTCCTTGTGTGCACACAAAGCTATCAGGACTCAGCATAATTCCTTCATCACAACTCAAGTGAAACTACTCAATTGAGGTGGGCCACATACAGAAACACCCAGCCCTGTGCATGCCCACGGCTCACCAATTCTTTCTTCCCAATTCTCCATCTGGAGGCGTCCTGGACGCCACACAGCCTGGCTGCTCCTCCGCGGTCCTGTGCACACATGGCCTGAGGGAGTCTCCAGCATCACTGCCATGGCTATTCCTCCCATTACTCCCAGTGCCCCTCACCACTTCAGCTCACCCTACACCACCACACGGAGTCACCAACAATCCCTCCCCATCATTTCTGCTCCCTTCACGAAACGTGGCCCTCCCTCAGCACCCAGGCCTAAGAGTGCAGACCTGTGGTATTGCCTCCTGCTCTCTTGGAATCGCTGGTGATGACTCCCATCTCATCTTTGCATCTCCAGAGGTTACTGGAAGCACCTGGTCAACTCCTGGACTCACTGAGAACCCAGCTGTGACTGCCTGGCAAGGTGCCCCATTCACAAAGGCAGGTGCAGGGAGATGTGAGCCTCATCTTTTCTGCCACAGTCCCCACTGAAGACAGCTGCGACTGGTCAGAGTTAAGTCCCTCACCTCGGTCTTTTAGCACATTCTGTTTCCTTTTTCTAGTGACAGTTTTGCTGATATAGAACTCACCTGCTATAAAACTGATAATTTTAAAGTCTACAATTCATTGTTTTTAGTACCTTTACAGAGCTGAGCAACCATCACCACCATCTAATTTTAGAATATTTCCTTTACCCCAAAAGAAACCCTGTACCCACTAGCAATCACCTCCCATCCCCCCCACTCCCAGGCCCTGACAACAGCTTTCAGTCTCTGTGGATCTGCTCATTTTGGGTGATGGTTAGTATTTCTAGGAGCTGCCAAACTATTTCCCAAAGTGGTTGTAGCACTTTACAACCCCATCAGCAAGGAATGAGAGTTCCAGCTGTCCACACCCACCCATGCCCATTACAGCTGCCAGTGGGACTGCAGCCATTACTGGAAAGTAGGATCCTACAATTTTAATTTCCACTCCCCCTAGTGACTAATGATGCTGAGCAACTTTTCATGTGGTATTGGCCACCTGCATGTCTTCTTTGGGTAAATGTCCATTTAGATTCTTCACCCACTTTTCATCTGTGTTATCTGTCTTTCAGTTGTTGAGTTGTGGGAGTTCTTTATTCACCATGGATACAAATACCTTTTTAGATATGTGGTTTACAAATATGATCTTATGTGGGGAAGGGGGGGTGTGAGGCAGCAGAGCCCCACAGCCTGGGGAGACTTCCCCACCATTTCCACTCAGGTTATTTCTCCTTCCCCATTCTGGTTTGCAAAAATCTTACAAATTTTTTTCCATTCTGAGTTATTGCTTCATTTTCTTAATGGTGTACTCTGATGCAAAAAGTTTTTTATTTTAGTAAAATCCAATTTACCTATTTTTTCTTTTCTCACTTGGGCTTTTGGTGTCCAAGGTCACAAAGACTTATCCCTACATTTTCTTCCAGGAGCCCATAGTTTTAGCTCTCACACTGAGGTCTATGAACATGAGGAAAAGGTCTACCTTCCTTCTGTGTGTGGATATTCAGTTCTCGCATCCTATCCCCAGTGATCTGTCTTGTCCCTGCTGGAATGCTCTTTGGTCTGTATAACCAATCTTTATGTCAATACCGCACGTCTGGATCACACAGTTTGTAAGAATGGGGACGTGTGCATCCTCCAACCTTCATCTACTTTCTATGACGCCCCTTGCATTTTCACATCTCCTGTATCCTGCAATCTTGCTAACTGATCCTTTAGCTCTGTGAGTGTGCAGATCACCTGGGCTTCCTGCCACCTGTGAATGAACAGGTAGCTTTTCTCCTTCCTCCCATTCTGCTTCCTGCCTGGCTGCCCTGCCTACTCAGCTACAGGGCGATAGTGCCCAGAAGTGGCAGTAGAGGCCCTTGACCCTGATCTTAAGGAACTCGGCCTGTCACCATAACACCGATGTTAATTATCTGAAGTACAAATTTTAAGAACAAAAGAAAATTTTACACTGTGATAAAATATCTCCACAATACAGTGAAAAATGTACTACAGGGAATTATGCCCAGCTTCAGCAATGCTGGTAACTTATCATGATAAAGTAGCAATGAAACAGAAGTCATTACCAAAGAACTTATTAGGCACACATAAGAATCTGAATACAGATTTCTTACTTTATTAGAACTAGAGTTGCCAGAGGAAAAACAAAGAAAATAAATATGAAAAGCCAAAGCAGCTGATACCCACCCCCTAAACGAGTATTAAGAAAGTTGGTAGCTCGGCACCTATAGCTCAACCGGCTAAGGCGCCAGCCACGTACACCTAAGGTGGCGGGTTCGAATCCCCAGCCCGGACCCGCCAAACAACAATGACGGCTGCAACCAAAAAATAGCCGGGCGTTGTGGTGGGCGCCGGTGGTCCCAGCTACTTGGGAGGCGGAGGCAAGAGACTCGCTTGAGCCCAGGAGTTGGAGGTTGCTGTGAGCTGTAATGCCATGGCACTCTACCCAATGGGACAGCTTGAGGCTCTGTCTCAAAAAAAAAAAAAAAAAAAAAGAAAGTTGGTATCGGCTCAGCTCCTGTAGCTCAGTGGTTAGGGCGCTGGCCACATAAAACAGGGCTGGTGGGTTTGAACCTGCCCTGGACCTGCTAAATAACAATGACAACAACAAAAAAACAGCCAGGTGTTGCAGCAGGTGCCTTTAGTGCCAGCTACTTGGGAGGCTGAGGCAAGAAAATCGCTGAAGCCCAAGACTTTGAGGTTGCTATGGGCTGTGACACCACGGCACTCTCCCCAGGGAGACATAGTAAGACTGTCTCAAAAAAAAAAGTTGGCATTATCAAAAGGCTTAAAACTTGCACATATTTAACCAAGCAGCTTCGCTTCTAAAAATTTATCCTAAAGGAAAAAAAGCTAGGATCCCAGTATAAATATGAAAAACTAAAAATAAGCTGAGTGCCCCACAAATAAAAATTTTAGTACAGTCATATGATAAAATACTCTTATTTTCCTGATTCAAAGGTTGTTGCTGGTTTTAAGATACACTGATAGCATTTTAGTAAGTCTTGGGTGGAAAGACAATACTGTAAATACACACAGTGATTATAAGTCACAGCTCAATTTCAGTAACATAAAAATATGCATCTTCAAATCCAAAAAATATGCTTCTCTATAACCACTGCCAAGTATGAGACTGTTTACTGTTACAGATGGATGTTCATGATATAGAAGTAACTTCTTAAATTTCTATTTGTGACCAACTCACATGATAGACAAAGAAAGCAATCACCAAGCATGTTGTATTTGCACGTTGTAGACAACAGTTTAAAGGAGTGGCTTTAAATAAGATAAGCATAACAGAATCACTTGAGGAGAACATTCTGTGAACACAATTGCTCAGCCTCTGTGTGAAGTGTCCATCTTTACCTCTAATCTCCAAGGAACAAGTCCTAGACATACATGGTATTTAAAGGTGACCTAAATTTTCACACCTTTAAGTCTGCAACTTAAAAAGACAGCCAGAGTTAACTCTGAATTCATTAAGAATGATAAACCACAAAGATGTGCTAGCTCTAAGGTTCTAAGAAGCAGCAAGTGAAAGTTTAAGTTCCTGCTTCTAATGGAGTAATCAAAGATGGAATAAAGAGGATTAAGTCTCAATTTCTGAAAACAGGAGTTAGATACTCCTAACAGGAAAGAGAGACCTGGTCCCAGACAAGGGCTGCGAGAGAATAAGCTGTGCTACAGCTTATTTCAAAATCGAGGTTCATCTCTGTGAGTCACAGCAGCTAAGAGGTGTCACCACCACCACACCCATCTGTAGCACGCAGGACCAGCCTGGAATATAAAGCAGATGGGAGGAAAGGGCCATTCACTAGATTCCTGTCAACCACCAGAGTCTACAATAGAGGGGCCTCTTAACCTCATGAGTTTAAATCTTCTGAATTCTTAACTGGATCATTACAGATACGTGCCTTATGGAAGGTCTGGATAAGCAAATATTATTGCAGAACAGCTGAATCTTCTGATTACCTCAGGACCAACTAGGTAAGAGATTTAAGCTTTAGCTCCCTGAAAAAGTCAAAACTAGAAGCAAGAAAGGCCATAGTAAAATACCATTGCCCTGGAAACGGCAGTACCTGTGCCTGAGCCTGTGAGCTAAACAACATGGCCTGTCCACGGCCTTTCTCAGTCCTTCTCTAGATAACCCTAAAGCAGTGGTTCTCAACCTTCCTAATGCCACAACCCTTTAAATAAATCTCCCACAGGTTGAGAACCACTACCCTAAAGCCATGCAGTATAAGTACCAAAATAATATACATTTTTATAAAAAGATAAAAAATTCTACTGGTACATTACCAATTTACCTTTGGGGGGTTATCATATGCCACACACTTCTGCAAATGCCTCAAATGAGTTACCCTGTTTATATGTCACAAGAAGCCTTGCATGACGTGTCCCTTTGCCTCTGACTTAGATGAGCGAGCTCAGACACAGAGAATAAGGAACTCCACCAAGGTCACACGGCTCACTGACAGAGTCACCCTGGATGGCAGCATGTCAAGTAACTGATTTTTTTTTTCCTTTCCATTTTTGGCCTACACCTCCAATGCAGAGATCCTCACAAAAAAAGGGTGGATGGAGGGAAGGATTTCAAAGTCAGACTGAAAATCCAAGTCCTAGCAGACTGGCTTCTCCCTGCAATGCTCACTCCTGATTAGGCACTGACAAGTACTAGGAAGCTGCTGTACCCAGAAAGTACAGGGGTAAAAATCCTTACAGCCCAATTTTTCTTCATCTAAAAATTTTCTACCAGGATAGATCTATTCCACCTTATTAATTCTGACGGAAGCATCACAATCTGTTTTGTTAACTACATCAGTTTGCCTTGAAGAATTGTTCTGAAAGCTCAACAAATGAAAGTAGTCATTATTCTGATATAACACAATGAAATCACTTTATATTCCGTTTACTCTTCTAATACAGGAAAGTATAACAGAACTTAGTTCAGAACTAAAGCTAATAAACACTATTTCCTAGAATAATTAAGTTATCACTTTTTCTAAAAGTATCCCAATTTTAGAGGGCATGAGCTTCAAGTAATTTATTTTCTTTAAAATTAGTGAACAACAGAAATAAGATCTTAAAATTCTAAGATGGTTTTATGCTTTTGTGGCAGGTTTGGATTAGGAGAATTCTGGAAATGTTAACTGATAACTTTTTTTGAACAAACTTACAGAACCTTAGAAGGCACACAAAAAACGTCAAAAACATCAATGTGTCTGTAAAGATCACATGCTAGCACAGGCCATGGGTGTAACCAGGCTAAAACAAACAGGTTCAGAAAACATAAGAACTCAAAAAGAGTTTATAAAAAAAATGCGTTGAATAACATCCCTTTGATTAAAAAAAAGAGATACCTATATATATTTTAGAATCTCTATTCTTTTAGTTTCCTTTAAATAAGTTTCTTTAGGTTTAGTATAATATATATTTAAAGGTTCTTTAATTTTGGTTAGATTAACAAAAAGATCTTTATATTTAATATATATAGATTTTCAAAAAATTTTAAATTTCTGAGTTGAGTCTGGCTCAAAGACCCAATATGTCCTAAGCCTGCATCATAGATTTGGAAGCGAGCACAATGTGCCCATTAGCTTCTTAACACCTTTGGCAAATCGAGGCTGAAAAAGCAGGAAAGTGGCACAGGCACTGACAGTGTGCACTTGCTGCTGGGGGCAGGAGGGTGCTGCTGCCAAGCCAGGAGCAGGGTCAGGCTAAAAAGTAGATCGATTCTGAAATCTAGCAGTATGATACTCTGAGTGCGAGAGTTCATTTCTGTCTGTCAGAAAGCAATATCGCACTCAAATGGGAAAAAAGGGTTTTACAGTGAAGTTACAGCACCCTTCATATGATTACTGAATTAGTTTCCTAATGAGGCACTTATCTAAATGAAATTAAAGTTAATTCTCACATATCGAAAAAATGATAAAATACTTCAAAAAACCCAAGGGTGAAAATTCAAGCTAAAGCACTTAAAATTAGAGCCAGACCTGGAAACCAGTGGTCACGTGAAAGCAGAGAAAGCAGAGGTCAGCTGCGTGAGCACAGATACCCACGCCTCAGAGGAGTGGCCAAGGTAATGGATTCTCTGCATATATCAAATAAATTTCTTCATAAAGAATCTTCTGAGAGACACTTTCTTTAGGTAAAGCTTAGTTAAATCAGAATTAACAAATACAGAAGGCAAAAGCAAAATACAAATAAATACATTTTGCTTTAGTTTTTTTAAGAATTTATATTCTCAAATCATCATTTTAAGTTAAAATAAATTTTAATACATACAAGTAACATTTAAATGGTAAACACAACTATTAAAGCTATGAACAGAATGGTGGGTATGGTGGCACAGACCTATGGTCTCAGCTACTCAAAAGGGTGAGGTGGGAGGATCTCTTAAGCTCAGGAATTTGTAACTAGCCTGGGCAATACAGTGAGACAGCATGTCTTAAAAAAAAAAAAAAAGGTATGAATGAATAAAGGGGTTAGAAATACAAACATTAAAATCATATGATTATATCTTTGTATAAGTATTTTCATTATGTTTCTAAAATGCCATATTGATATTAGAAAATGGAAAATAATCAACAGCATTTTCAAAACAAGCCCTTTAGGCATATGCAGCCTGTAGACTGTTTTGCACAGGTGCACGAGGACCCATGAACACTCAAACTATTCATTAAAAGTTCATAACAGGGGCGGCGCCTATGGCTCAAAGGAGTAGGGTGCCAGCCCCATATACCAGAGGTGGTGGGTTCAAACCCAGCCCCAGCCAAAAACTGCAACAACAACAAAAAAAAGTTCCTAACAGTAAAAATTAGAAACAGCCCTAAAGTCTCCTTCCCAAGAAGCAGAGACAGAGCAGGTGTGATGTATCCACATGAGGAGACACTTCAGGAAGTGAACAGATGTGGTGCACAGCCTACATCCACATGGGCCAACTTCATAAACCCAGGTGAAGCCCAAGAGTGTGCTGCAGCAGGACACACAGAGTAAGGTGACCTCTGTAAACATTGGTTAAGCAGGAAAATTATAAAGAGACACACAGCAATTACAAGCTCCATCCAGAACAGAGGCTACCTGCATGGAGTTTCAGGTGGGAGAAAAGTGTCACCCACACCCCTCTCCACACCAATTTTCAGAGCTCTGTTGTACACAATTCAGTGTTTCTCCTCTGTGAATAATGTAATACATACACAAACACATGGCTTCCTACCTCATAAGAGCCCTGGCAGGGCTGGCCCTACACCTGACCTGTCTCTGAAAACCATCCCTTCTCGACATACCCAGCAGAATGGCCTCCTCACACCCTGGTAACAGCCACACAGAGCCGAAGACCTTTTAAAACTGAGGCTTCTCCACCTGCAACTCCTCCTTGTTCTTTGCATGGCCACCTGTCTTGCTCTACACATATCAAGAGGCCTCCCTTGACCCCCTTCCATGTCCCACTTTCTACCAGCTTCAGTAATCCACATACTGTCCTGCCCTCTCCCCAGCATGTAAGTTCTGCTAGGGCAGAATTCTGCCTGTCTTGTTCACTGTCCTATCAACCTTGCCTAGTGTCAGACACCAATGAGCTCAATATTAGCTGACCAAAACACTAGTGTATTTCATTCTATACATATTTTAACTCACCTTTTTAATTTATTCTACTACATACACATCTGTAATGTGATTAAATACTTTTTCTAAATATCTTTAAAGCTAGACATTTGCACAGGATACAGCAAAGCACTGTGTGGACATCTGACTTTGTAAATAATTTTTAATCATCAAAAATAATAATAGCCATTATTTAGACTCTCTGATCAATCATTCTTTCTTAAGGATAAAGTCCTCAAATAAAAATGCTGAATCTACTTTTTTTTTTTTTTTTTTGAGAAAGTGCAAACTGCAGTGGCATCATCAGGTTCTCTGTAGCCTCAAACTCCTGAGCTCAAGCAGCCTCCCACTTTGACCTCCCAGAGCACTAGCATTATAAGGTGAGCCAGTGCCTGAGTCCATTCTTATGACCTTTGATACATATTACCACAAGATCCTCCAAAATGCAACACAGGTGTGTCCACACTGACAGTGGATAAGTACTAGGGTGACATTCCACCCATGCTCAGCACCAATGGCTCTTTCAACCTCATTAACAAGAGACAGTCGCTTATCCAGTAATTCTGTATTTGTATTTATTGAAGGGAACAAGAGTCAATTAGGCCTTCTTGCCTAAAGGCCACAAGGTGCCAAAATGTTTTTAATAACCACAGTTAAGCCAGTAGGTGCTATGTCATCTTAGTAAGGGCCTTCTTTTTTTTTCTTTGCAGTTTTTGGCCAGGGCTGGGTTTAGGGCCAGCACCCTCTCCTTTGAGCCACAGGCACCGCCCAGTAAGGGCCTTTTTATGCATGGCATCCCAGATGTCCCACGACCTCCTGAAAACTTTTAATGCCTACTCGTCTCCCTCCACGAGCTGGACAAGGGCCTGTTGCACCTGCCTGTGGCTCCTTGGTTTTTCTGGTTTGTCCGAATCCCACACGAACCTCTTCTTCCTCCACTGCCAGGACTACAATTGGCATTGTCGTCGTTGGCAGGATTCATCACAGACCAGTGTGGAGCCCTCCACACCCCTACAGGGGACAGAGTGGATTGCCTGGCACGGGTATATGGCACTTGGTGGCTCACCTATTGTCTACCTGTCCTCCCCCCAGGAGTGGGACAATGTGGGCAGGGCACCACTGTGTGTCAAAAGGGCACTCCACACATGGGAGAGGCCTTTGAGAAGGAAAGCGTCCATATAACCGGGGGCCAAGGGCTTGTGTTCTGTATAGGTCTGAGCGCAGAGACCGAGGCAACACTCTAGGAGGCAGTTGGAGGCCGAGCAACAGCAGCGCAGGATCCTGCAGAAGACGGGGAGGCGCCTCAAAGGGCAGCAGTATGATTCCCCAGGTAGGCTGCTGGGGGACATGAGATGGCTTCTGGAGGAGGGCGGCAGAATGACTCCTGGGATCAGGTGAATTCTCCCATGGTGGCAGTGACAGACTCCTTGGAAGAGGAAGACAAACCCTGCTTTAGGGCAGGGCCAATGGTAACAAAAAAAAGTAAAAATGCAACAACCAAGGGCTCAGGAGGGCAGGCAGCCGCACCCCTACAAGTGACTAGACACCTCTCCTTTTGTGCAGACCCAGAAAGAGTTGGTGAAGAGCGTTCAGTCAGAGAACTTACAAGTCCCTAGCTGCTGGGACATTACGTTTATGGGATCACGGAGTGGACAACGTTGTCCTGGGTGCCCTGGACACACCTGTCCTTGCCAGACCACTTGCTGAATTGCTACCAGCATGGCCAAGGTATCTGCTCCTGCTGGACTGGGTCATGGTCACAGTCTGCACCATGTGGTGTAACGCTGGGGACCGGCCAGTCCCTGTTAGTCGCTGGCAGTTTGGAAATGCAGCAGGTTCTTTGGAAACTGGGTGTGTGGGATGCCATGTTTAACTCAACTGTCTAGAGCCAATAACGAACGTTTTACAGCTTGTGTGGGGACAGGACACTGCTGCACAGCGCACCCTCTGCCCTGCTTAAGTCCTTGGTGGCAATACTGGCACCTTGTGTGGGGTGACCAACAAATGGAGGTGGAGACTATATGACAAAAAGGGAGTTGGGGCTGCTAGTGAGAAAGCACCACGGGGTGAGGAAGCCGTAAAGACAGTGAAGGTCAAGTGCCCTTGGGTATGGGCAAACCGTCCATCAGCAGGTCTGGACCACGTGAGACTGACAGAAAGTCTAACACCCGCTGCTAGGATCATGACAGCAGCTTGCTTCTACACAGTGGTGCCACCAGAAATGACAGGCTAAAAACAGAGAAGAAGCAGAACCAGGGAAGGCAGAGGCCAGACGTGCCAGCCCTTCGCCTCCAAGATCCTCCACTGGAAGAGGAAGCAGAGGGGTTCCCCTGTCAAGGCAAAGAGGCAGAGGGGACACCAAAACAGGGCAAGACCCAGACTCCTCTGGAGCAGCTGGAGAATGTCCCCAACTCTCAGCTGGCCCATCTGCAACAAGAAAACCCCATCCTGAGAAGCTTCCTGAGCCAGGTAGACAGTGGGCAGTGTGTGCAGCTGGCTGAGCTCCAGCAGAGACTCAGCAGATCAGTGAGGAGGCTGGCGGGGAAGTCAGAATGGGCTTGGGAGGAGGGGCAGCAGCAGAGGGCTCAGGATGCCCAGGTAGCCACCTTCGAGAAACAGGTCCTGTAGCTGCAGGCAGCTAGCAAGATGAAAGGGGAGGGATGGGGCCAGCCAGGAGCCATGCCACACACAGACTGGCCATGTTGCCAGGGCAGCAAGTGGCCGAGCTGCACAGCAAGTCACAGTCCTCTGAAGCAGAGGTGAGAAGTAAATGTGAGGTGCTGAGTGGTCTCCATGGGCAGCTCACAGAGGCCAGGGAAAGGAACTCACAGCTCAGAGAACCCGGTCCATGGAGGCAAGCGGGGCTGGGATGCCCAGGCCAGCCAAGTAGGGCCCAGCAGCAGCAGACTGACCTCAGGGAGCTGAGTCCCAGATGTCACATCTAGAGAAAGAGGCCACCGAACCCAGTGGGGCTAGGGAGCACCAGGTGAACAACAGTGACTGAGAGCACTGGCCAGCTGTGGAGGCGCCGGACAGACCCAGTGGACCAGTGAGGAGATGCTTCCCTCCCTGACCGGGCCAAGGAAGAGGCAGAAGCAGGTCCACCCAGCAAGGCACAAACCAGGGAGGCCCTGCTGGCCCTGCTCTCGTACCTCTCTGTGGCCCTCCTGGCATGAACGTGACAGCCATAGCCCATGTATCACATACCCCATCATGGGTTGGGCATGGGCTGGACCCCTGAGCCAGACGTGACACAGCACAAATGCAAACCCCAAGGGCATGGTGCCCTCAGCCACAACCTGACACACACTGACCAGGAAGTGTTGGGCCCATGACCTGTACAGAGGCCAGGGTGCAACACACACAGGCAAATAAAAGCTAGCCCCTTTGAGGAGGGGTGCACCCTGATTTCTGCAATGGCTCCAGTCAGGGCAGCCTGTGTGCTAGATGGCGAGAGCTCTCCATCTGCCAAGAGAAACTACTTGCATGACAGACTGGAAAGTACGTCACTGGACAGAGTTCTAAGCACCATGGTTGGCGGTCACTAACTGCTGTCAGTGATTGGTACACAGCTGGGCTGTCTTTGAGGGGCTGACCCTGTGGATGGCTATGTGGGGCCAGGCCTTGTGCAAGAGTTACAGGAGCTGGGAGACCAGAAACAGGCGACAGTTTGCCACATCACCAGGCATGCTCTGTTGGCCCCTCCAAGTAATGATGAAGCACACTCCCTACCAAAGTCCAGTAACTGCCCCTTTAGAGACGTCGCCCAGAAGCTACATTGCCATCTCCTGCCTGCTGGACAGGAATGTCTGGGCCATAAGTCTTGTTTGCTATGGAAGCCTGGATTGTTGCTGTAAATGGCTACAATGTCCTACTTGCCCAGAGACACTTAGAAGACACTTGGAAAGACTTTACCCCATAGATTGTGAGGTGAGAAACCCTCAAGGGATAGTGTGGGAAGATGAGTCAACTAGGCCTTCTTGTCAAGGCCAGGAGGTGCCAGACTGTTTTGAGTAGCCATAGGTAAGTGGCTGATTCCAGTGGCAGCTGTACAAGGCTCCAAGGCTTCCCGCCCTCAGACTCTTTGTGGTGGACTTCCCATGGGGGAAAGCTGCTTATGCCGGCTCACTTGCCCCCACCCCAATATGAATGAAGGGGCATGTCAGAGCTACCTTGTGCTCCTAATTTTTCTCTGGTCTGTCCAAATTTCACGTGAGCCTCCTTAGCTTCAACTGTGGCACTGCACACATAAAGTTACTCATCGGGGCTGATTTTTCTGTTGGTGGGGGAAGAATTACTTCCTGTCCTCTCAAATACACCCCACTATGAAGTTGATACAAAAGGGAAATCAGAAACTCCTAAGCAGGCCTTTCCCAAGGGGTGAGCACAGAGGCTGCCTGTACCTGCCCTGCAGACAAGGGCTCTCCTGCATCACCCAAAGGCCTCTGGGTACTTAGACAGGGCTGGCATAACTAGCAGCAGAATGCTCGGCCCTCCCACTTAGAAGGCCATGCTCGGGTGGCCCCCACTGTCTGCAGAAAAGCCAAACTCTGTGAAATAACTTACACGGTTATTAACTTACATGAGCAATTCGAGGACCATGACCTGGAGCCACGACAACTGAGAATCAAGCCCTGAGTGAGTGGACTCAGTGGGGTTGGGTTACAGCTCCACACACTTCAGGGAGACTGGAGCTACAGGGTGGTCATAAAATCAGTACATCAATGGCATACATGTGTTTGGCCTGAAAATGTGGGACATCTCAAAGTGGGAACTTACATGTTTTAGATACAGGAAGGTTTAAAAACTCTCCATTTCCATATTGACAAATCAAAATTATCTAAAAGACTTCAAATATTTTAAGATAAGGATCTCAGATACCAGCCACATGCCAAACTCAAGTGATCTGTTAAGCAAACTGAGGACCTGCAGCTGTGGTCTAAGGTCTGTCTTGCATGGCCTTAGCCTGTTAAGGGGTTTTAAAGGACACTCCCAAGAAGGGGGCATAAGGAGAACTGTCTGAACCTTCTTCTCATGGCCAGCAACTCAGTTTTGGAACATTCCCTTGGCCAAGAGGGGTGCACTCAGTCAGCTGGGGAAAGGCTTCAGACTCTTTCAACTCACACTACTGACAGACCCTTTCCAAAAAAGGAAGCAGCATATTTTTTGTAGGAAGAAGGAGTACATCCCATCTCTACAAGCTGAAAATTGGTGAAATCTGTAAACAGCCAGCATGAAAGTATCAAGACAACATCTGAAATGGAAACATTCAATGATGAGCAGCACCAGCCTTTCAGAAACTTCAGACACTGAGAACCCACCCAGAAGTCACCCACACCCCGTTCAGACACTTTAGGATCCCCACTGGTTAGCATCTTAGGAGTAACTCAACAGCACCCACAATTCCCAGCTTGTCCCCAGCAACTTGTCAGACCTGCCCTCCTTAGCCAGATGACCCCTCCCACTGAAGTCCTGAGGGCTACAACTACCCTCCCCTCCTATAGGGTGGAAAGGGCTGAAATCACCCACAGCACCCAGACACTCTTCCCACACGTTCAATGACACAGCAAGAACACCATGTTTTAAAAATCTGGTCAATTTATCTTTTAACTATCTTAACTCTTAAGACTACTTGTAAGTACTTAATAATTTAACTTAATTTTAGAAGTCTTTTTCTTTTTACCAGAGGAGCCCAGTAGGTGTAGAGATAGCCTATTTTCAATGCTGGTACAAACTGTGAGCAGGATACTACCAGAAAATAGAGATTCAAGAAAAACTTGAATTGTTCATATAAAACCTAAAAAGGAAAAGAGAAAATTAACACAATCTCTTCAAGGAACAGTTAAACCTAAATTGAATAGTTAAAATCAGCACATGTAACAACTGTTTCCATCAAACAGTGAAAATATACTCTACTTCACAGTAAGCTGATTGATTTTGACACTGGCTTCATAGCTATACCATATATAAATAGAGGCAAAGTTTTCTGAAAACATTAAAAGTGATAAAATATAAAAATGTAATTACAGACCAATTTTCAGGAAGATGGCCACTTTGTAGTCTTTTGGCAGTTAATGTCTAACATCAAATATAATACATCATTCACTAAAATTTTAGGAATGCCAATACTAAAACTTACTTTCTTTTTTTTTTTAATTCAAGTAGCTGTTTTTAGGGAAAACCCTGGATATAGTATGTTAATAGATCTTTACTTACAAATGCCTCAAATTATTAGATTAAAGTCCAAAATCAAAATGAAACAAAACTTACATTTACATGTGGGAATAATTCAAATACCACAGTAAACTTACAAGGAAGCTTGCAAACCTTCAACTTACAAATCAAAATCTCCTTGGATGTCGTTTATTATGCAAGTTGGGAGGTACAGAAATTCCAGCAAGAGCAGAGCAATGTAAGTGCTGAAAAAATCTGGGTCCATAGCTTTAGGATAATGAGGTTACCTCTACCATTCTATCATACGTTTGTGACTAAAAGATCAGTTACATCGATAACCTGTTTATATTTATAATCATGTTCAATTGATGTCTAAAATGTTTTGAATTATTTCATAAATCAATCTCAGCAGGAAAGAAAGCTCTTTTTCCTTCGTGATTTCTTTAAAATCTCAGAATAAATTATATCTATTAGCAATTCAGAAATTGCTCTTTATGGTAAAAATTGCATAGAATTCCAACTATGTAATTACGAAATGTTTTTAAAATACATTTTAAATGAAAAGACTAATTTGAGAGACAATCTAAGAAAAAAAATCATGCACATGGTAATGACTGTACACTTACACCAACAGGTATTTTCAGGCTACAGCAAATTTGGGCTGCACTGCTGGCTTTAAACCTCTGTCATCAATACTGTCAAGTGGATGAACCTGACTTTAGGAAATGTACACTGCATGGCCAATCTGTAAGTATTTACAAATTTAAACCTAAGCAGAAATCAGTGGCTTCATTCAATAAAGATAATATTTATCTGGCAGAAGGACAGTTTATATTTTATCATCCTGACAAAAGATCACTTTTAATTATGGAGTCACTAGTTTTGTGTGTTTTCGTAAAGAAGCACATTAGATATGAAGCATTCGACAATCACTGAGTAGACAGGAGGGCAGGCTGTGGGGACCAGAGCTCGGTATAAAGTCAGCATGATTGCTTCAACTAATATACACAAGATAAAGCAGCCCTCATTCCACATAATGAAGAGCTTTTCTTGCAATCAGAATAAAAGTCAGTATCTAAAACATACCAAAAACTTGACACAGAAATATAGTCAGTGCCAGCCCTGGTAGTGTCTATTAATATGGAATAACATGCAAAACACAGAAGTTATCCAACTACTCCCAACACAGACTCGGTTTTATAATCTAAACCGATAACACACATATATTAATAATAAAGTAAAATATTCAGTATTTAAATTTAGCACAATACCTAATTAAAGATAATCAAAGACATAACACTTAGTAAGGCCTGAGACATACAGGGAGGTAGCAAAGATACCTGATGTAAAGTACTTACATAGAGACATTTTGTTACTATGTCACTGCTGTGTAAAAAATTGTTTAACTTTCTTTATAAAATTCCTTGGCAAGCTTTAAATATTACATTCCACTTTCCCTCCAAACAAATTCCTGGCCAAACAAAATTTACAACTTAATTTTCTGATAATTCCTTTTAGCTTTACTTCATTATTTCTACACTAACGTATTCCTATAACAATGTAAACATGTTTGTCAAGCACTGAAAGTGGTAATCAAACTCCATCAGGAACACACAAGAACTATTTAACAACTACTTGAAAAAGGATGGTCCAGAGAAAAAGCACACTGATGTGAGCTGGCACAGGGACCACTGCGTCAGCTTCCACAGGCCCCTCCCCAGCACACAGGGCACACCCTGACAGACACTTTCAAGGACAGGATGGTCTTACCCCAGGGATAAAGGTAAACACATTGTATTTCTGATTTTTTATAGAATTCCTGGGATGTTTTTCTTCACACTTTTCAGGACATCCAAGCCATACCGTGCGAGCTTTCAGTTCTTTCTTTCTCTGACAAATATTTATCAGCCAATCACAGCAACTGCATGAAACAAAAGATACATATTGTGTATGCATTTCTTTAAGTTGAAACTAATTCTATGCATTTATAGTCAATATTGATTGTTTCTGTATTTATCAGATACTAATAGCATCCCTACTGCTAATCTGTGAAGTTTTTATCAAAATAGGTCAGTTACACAATTTAAATTTGACATAAAAATACTAAGTCTCAAGTAAATGTACAATGGCTTCTGTAGCCCCAATTATCTCATTAGCAAAATAAAACAATTAATATTCTGAAGCCGTTAGTGCTTTATATGTTAGGAAAAGGTGGAGTTCAGTAATTCTCAATATACCATTCAATGATCTGATGATAAACATTCTTAGATATCAATTAATCCAGAATGTGACCCTCTCTCTTCTCTAATCACTTTTTCTCTTTTTTTAAAACATGACCTTTTTTAGTAATATTATCTATTATAAGACTTGAAGCTCAATTCAATATTTTAAAAGGATACTAATGTTTAATGAGATATCCTAATGATAATAGCAGCTTGATCACATTTCCACATAGCCATCTCCATCTGTGCAGTAACTATTTCAATTCTAATTTGCAGTGGTGTCGGGGCTCTGCAGACAGCACCACTGGGCACAGAGAGGCAGCACCCTGCACACACAGATACCACTGTGTACACAGGAGAGACAGCACCCTGCACACACAGACAGCACCACTGAGCACAGGGAGACAGCACCCTACACACGTAGATGGCACCACTGAGCACAGGGAGACAGCCCCCTGCACACGCACACCACATCACTCTCTAGATCACAGCAATCTACAGAAAAACTCCTAGCACAAATAAGCAATTTTAATAAGGCTACCAGATAAAAGATAAACACAAAAAACTGAATTTCTACACACTATGAACATGTAGCACCAAAATTTAAAACATCACAGGAATATGATCACTCAAAACTAAACACCTAGAGACAATCTAACATTTGCATGCTAAAAACTATAAAACAATGGCAAGATCAAAATGTATTAAATAATTAGAGAGAGGTACCATGTTTATGATATGAAAGATTAAACACAGAAATCATGTTAATTCTCCCAAATAATATATACATTTGACACAATTCCTTTTTTAAAAAATATCAATAATTATTTTATAGATATGGACAAGATTATTTGAAAATTTCTATAGAAGCCAGGCATGGTGGCACAAGATTCTCAGGAGGCTGAAGCAGGAGGATCACCTGAGGCCAGGAGGTTGAGACTACAATGAGCTATATCTGCCCTGGGCACGGCAGTAAGGGTGCAAGAATAAGACATCACTCTAAATAATAAATTTTTTTTAAATAATAAAAATTAAGATTAATAAGTTTGAAAATAAAACTTATATGGAAAGGCAAAGGAACTAGCACCCCACTCAAAGAATTCTGAAAAATAATGGAGTGGGAAGAAACAGTCTATCCCATGCTAAGACTACCCCCAACCCCACGGCCCATTACCCACTGCAGTGCTGGCAGGGAGAGTCCCAGGTGGGGAATCGGCAGTCTATGTGGCCTTCTAGGCCCTTAAGTGAGGACTTTTGACTGAATCCAAATTTTACAGAGCAAATTCTTTTATTTTTATTTACACATTTTTGTTCGCTTTTTACACACTGACTGGCACAATCAGAGCACTAGTGAGCCCTAACAGCTACACTGAAGCCTGCCACCCTCGTTATTCAGTTCTGACGCCCCCCTCTGACTGGCACCACTGCCACATGAGGCTGGTTGGTGAGAGTTGATGGGGATCGCGTGTGCCCGTCTGTTGTCAGCTTCTGACAGTGAGCATTGTTTCTATTTGAAGTAGAATTTGTGAACAGCTGCACGGCCCCAGAGTATTTGTTCAGCTCTGTCTGCCCAACAGCTCGTTATGTCAAAGACGACTGAGAAAAGGATGAGGTAAGGAAACACATTTTTTAATAAGGATCAGGAATTACAAAATTATCTTGTTTTGCTAAAGATAAGATGATTGCTTTGTGATACAGCAGTATCTACATTAAAGAAATAAAATGCTAAGATGTTTTGAGACTGGAGTTTGTCAGCTCCCTCATTTACCAGCAAATTAATAAATTCCTTCTCCTTGGGTGGCGCCTGTGGCTGAGTGAGTAGGGCACCAGCCCCATATACCAAGGGTTGCATGTTCAAACCCAGCCCCAGCCAAACTATAGCAACAACAACAACAACAACAAAAAATAGCCAAGTATTGTGGCAGGCACCTGTAGTCCCAACTACTTGGGAGGCTGAGGCAAGAGAATCACCTAAGCCCAAGAGTTGGAGGTTGCTGTGAGCTTGACGCCACAGCACTCTACCAAGGGCGACAAAAGTGAGATTCTGTCTCAAAAAAAAAAAAGGAAAGAAAAAAAGAAATTCCTTCTCTTCAAACCACTTGTCTTCGTTTTTCTGATGTGCTCGGAGACAAGTTCTGTGGGTAACAGAACTGGGTGTCCCTGAGGGCCCCAAGTGCTCAGGTGGAATGGCACCACAACTGCTGGAGGTGGCAGGGAGCAGCCAGGGTCACAGCCGTGGGTCTTTATAGGTAGAATAACTTCTCTTTGAGGTGAGAGAACAAGGGATGGCCCCGACAGCTGCTAGAGCCTTTGTCACCTCTGGGGAACTCCCATCCGTGTCTCCCCAAAGTAGACTTAACTCCTCATAACAGGCTTCCTCAAACTATGGCCCACAGGCCACATGTGGCCCGCCAAGGACATTTATCCAGCCCACTGGATGTTTTTGCCCCCGCTGCCTGTCCTGCTTAGCAGCCGATTTGTCCTGGGGCCTGCAGTCCGGCCCTCCAACGGTCTGAGGAACAGTTCAATGGCCCCCTGTTTAAAAAGTCTGAAGACCCCTGCCCCATAACCTGAGTTGAGAAGGAAATGGACTGGGAAACTGTCAAGACACTGGGCCTTACCCTGGGTAAGTTCTCTGGCCTGCATGCTAAGACCCTGATTCCACTGCGTCACCCACATGGGAGGTTTCAGACCCTCTCATTGGTTTTGCAGGTACCATTTGGGGGTGAAGTCATGAGGTTAAGTAGAATTAGAGAAGGTGATTTGAATCTGGAGCTCATTTTGTGGCTCCTAAAGAACGGGGTATTAGGCTATCTACTTATGGCCCAGGACAAAGGAAGGAGTAGGCCATACATTTCCGGAGGGAGGGTCTTGACCTTCCAGCTGTTTGGTGTGATGTTTATCCTGTCTGGATTCCCACTGGTGAACCTCCCAGCCCTGTGGCACGGCACCTGAGGTGCCGTATGAGGTGCCACTAGGATGGCATCTGTCCTCCTGGATCCCCATCTGTGTATGACAGGCCCTGGCATTTGTGTGGAGGATCTCTGCATGTGTAGCATTTGTGAGTTTTGTTGCAACATAAGGAAGATCCATCTCAAAATCCCTTGGAAGAAAACTTTGGATGAGCGGTTAACTTTTGGCTACAAACCTAGGTAGAAGGAGACAAGTGTCAAATAAAAATTCCCATTTGACTGATCACTGCAGACTGTGATGGAAATTCCCTGTGTTGTTAGAGCCTGTTTGTCCTTGAGAGAATAGTGTTAGGGTAATCCTATGCACACACTGGAGTGTGAGGAGAAACAGCTGTCAAATCAAAGTCCACGTCTGACGGATAGACTGTTGCATCTTACAAGTTTTTGTGTTGGGAATTCCCAATATTCTCCACTGTCTCTTCCTCCCACAATTAGCCTCAACGTGGACTTTTTGGGCTACTGCAAAAAGGGAAACAGAACTGTGTGATTTGTAAACATGTAAGAATCACAAACTTGGACCCACTACACCAAAGGACCAACAACCACCACTTCTTCTCACACTCCACACAAGTGGTACCAGCCATCACTTTTCTACTACACTAAACACGAGACCACAGCCCAGTCCTTCCTTTAAAGTAAGAAGAATGAAAACCAAATCTTTTAAGAATAAGGAGAGACAAGAGAAGTGACACTGCACATCTGCTTCCAGTCTGTGTTCAGTACATCTAAACTGATGTACTATAGTTACGTAAGAAAAACACTGAATAAACATTTCTCAGAACTAAAGAGGAATGAAGTAATCAACCTAAGTCTGAAATGACTCAGAAAAATATAGAAAGAATGAAAAAATAAGTGTGGCAAAACATTAAAAAAAATTGCTGAATCTGAGTAAAAAACTGATAATCTCCCATCAAGATTAATTTTTAAAGACATAAATACTATTATCAGGAATTTTTAAAAGATACTATCACAATTTGAGGAGGTAGCTCAGCACTCTTGGGAGGCTGAGGCAGGGAGCTTCTTTGAGCTCAGGAGTTTGAGACCAGCCTGAGCAAGAGCAAGACCTTGTCTCTACTAAAAATAGGAAAATGATGTGTGATGGCTCACACCTATTGCCCCAGTTACTCTGGAGGCTGAGGCAGGAGGATCCTATCAGCCCAAGAGTTTGAGGTTGCTGTGAGTGGGGCTGATATCACTGCATTCTAGCCTAGGTGACAGAGTGAGACTCTGTCTCCAAAAATAAAAGAAAGAAAAGAAAAAGTCCCATCACTACAGATCTCATACATTAGCTAGATCTCAGGAAGATACTACAAATAACTTTATGCCAACATAAATTTGAAAAAAGATAAATTCCTTAAAAACACAAGAATTATAAATGACAAGAAGTCTGAAGTCTCTTATCAGTTAAAAAATTAATTCTATAATTATTTCTATATCCACAAAGAATATACCAGAAATGTTGGAATATTGGCTACTTAACCTAGGAAATGTTTTAAATGAGCCATAGCCCCTTATCATTAATTATAAGACTAACACTGTCAGCAATTTTGAAAACACTATTTAGCCAGGCAATTCTTTCTTCACACGAATGCTTACATACGCAAAGACACAGACAACTGTGCTTTCCCCAAAAGCTGACTGGGGAATAATGAACCTGCACCTTGCTCAGCCTCATAACCATATTCCACGTTGCTAATTTCAAAGGGATGCCCCAAATTCAGGGGACTCCAGCATAACTTGGGTTTGCACGTCTCCTATACCACCTCACCAGCTGGGTCTCCTGTACCACCTTAGGTCTCTTGTACCACCTCACCAGCTACATTAGAAGTCAAATTAGTTACATAAATGTCTTTCTGTAAACTTCTAAAAGGATAACGAAAAGGATGATGAACAAGATAATTTTTAACAAGTACTTATGTTTCTTTTATGGATAAAAGGATATAAATTCATAACAGCTACAAAGGTGAACTATAAACCCCCAATAGCAGAGAGACAGTAAATGTGACAATTTATCTGACATCTGCTGCAGTTCTGTGGCACTACTTGGTTGTGAGCTCGTCCTGCCTGTCCCAGCAGTGGGTAAGGTGTCTCAGGTGTATGTGACACACTCTGGTCAAAGATGAACTGTACCAGCTTATCTCAACCATCCCTTGTTTGAAATACAAGGAGTGCTTATCTTGGTATTTTGCTAATTAAAGAAATAGAGAAATTTTATTCCAAATAAAAATATTAACTGTGGTGAATACGCACAACTACAGTGTTATTAAATTGCGTATTATAGGCCTCTATCTATCTTTTTGGATGATAAAGGGACATCACAAACATTGATGATGCAGTGGCCAGAATTAATCCTACCACAAATTAACTATAAAATCAACTTATTTTCTCCAGCCTTTAACCATTAAAACTTCCCACAAAATGACAACTTTCACTTTCCCTTCCTTTCAGTTTAGCCTTGTCTTGTTCCATTCGGTGCTATCAGCACTCTCCATGTGATTTCCTGCATTTTTGTCTCCATGTATCAATGTCTCTAATAAGTATGTCAGAATCTAAGCCTATAAAAATTTCAGTGTGTAAGGAAATGAGGCAGTAATGGGTAACAAACCTGGCACAGAGGAATTTCCAGCCACCACAGACAAACCACTCCAGTCCTCTTTTTCTCTGCGTTACCCTAGCTCGTGGTAACGTGTGGTAATCACTTTCGTCATTCTCAAAGCCTTCTTCAGACATCATCAGTGGCATCTCGTCCAAATGGGCAGACTCATCCTCCAGCTGGTACCTAGTCAAAGGTGAGAGCAGAGAGCTGAGACAGGCCGGCGGCTCCTGGTGCAGTCTGAGCACTTTGCTCAGATACTCCTGTCCTTATGTTACCGATCACACATTTTTTTCCTCAAACTAATCTGCCTTCAGCTGAGGCCAACCATTAATCAATAATACTGCACAGTGATACTACCTTTCTTTTTCAAAAACATAAATTAGGTAAGGGGTAAAGAAAGGTTGCCCAAGGAAGCCTGTGCTAGGCACAGGGGCCACAGTCACCCAGCCCTGAGAGCTCTGCTAACACCTTTCCTGGAGAGGTATAGCCAGACAGCACAACCAGCACTACCTAATTCAGTAATAAGAAAAAAATTAATCACCTGAAATATTAGCAAAAAAATGCACCTCCAAGTAATATTTACTCCATGTTATACAACTTTATAGTCATCACTCAAGGCTGGAAGGTGACTTTTTATGGTATACAGTTGTCCATACACTGAAAGGTACGAATCCCACCCCTTGGTTTGTTGTCAGACTTCATATATAGAGGAATGATACCATGACCCATTTATTCTCTACTATTCCCTTTCTTTAAACTTTCTATTCAATAAAAATAAATCTCCAGAACACTTTCAGAGCTCCACAATCCTCTTGATTCCAAAAAACAGGCAGCCAAGCACCAACACTGTTCATGGTATCTTCCAACCACAAATACAATTTATCTTTTCACAATAAAAACTTACCTTTTTGAGAGCAGTCAAGTTCTTGGAAACCACACCAGAGATTCAACAAGTGCTACCTTAATTTTTCAAATGTTGGGGGAGTACCATCTCAATGTAAATGGTAAGAAAGCAGATTTCTGCTTTAAACTTCATACAGAAGACAAATAAACCCAACCAAAACCCACAATGAAACCATAACTAAGGGACAGAGGCAAAATAAAACTTTATTTACACATAAAGAGGGAAATAAGTTTTCCAAATCAACACAGCCAGGCCCAGAGCCCAATCTGGATCACAGCCAGACAACCCACAGAAGGGCCCTATAAGCACAGAAGAAAACCATACCCAGAAAGTCTGCCCTGAGGACCAGAGGTCTGAGATCACAGCACCGGCCCTTGGAGTCCAAAGGTGGTATGCAAAGCCAAGCAGCCCTTCTAGCAAGGCATCACCGCCCACTGTCCAGGCAAGCCCACCTGAGGAGGACACAGCCCTTGGAAGGCAACTCTAATGCACTCTGTGCAAGTGTACTTTAGAAATAAGGCAGTGTTATGGAAGACTGCTTCTTTCTGCTTTTTAAGAGGGTACAACAGTGAATCTCCAAGAACTCTATCATGCCTGGAAGACTCAGACAGACAGCACGTCATGAAAACCATGGACAGGACCCACAGGCCAAAAGGCATCGTAGACGTGGCAACACCCTGCACAGGTAGCTAGCTGCACAGCTCGGCAGGGAACAATGACCGACTAGCATCCAGTGCACTTTCATTCCTGTTAGTTGTTCTTTGCAGACTTATACAGCCAATGGGGCGGAAGCACACGCTGTTTCAAGAGAAAGGCAGCTTAGCTTCAGACATCAAAAATAGACTCTTGGGTGGAACATGGTGGCTCACGCCTATAATCTAGCACTCTGGGAGTATCCCTTGAGCTCAGAAGTTCAAGACCAGTCTGAGCAAGAGTGAGACCGTGTCTCTACTAAAAATCAGAAAAACTAGCTAGGTGTTGTGGCAGGCACCTATAGTCCCAGCTACTCTGGAGGCTAAGACAGGAGAATCGCTTGAGCCCAGGAGGTTGAGTTTGCTGTGACTAGGCTGAAGCCAGCTCATGCCCAGCTGACAGAGTGAGACTCCATCTCAATAAATAAAATAAATGAAATAAAATAAAACAGGCTCTTGAAGGCCAAATCAGTCCTGTCAGAGCCAAGACTCCACGCATACTACACACATGATGCAGAGAGCAGGCTCGAAAAGAAACACTCCCTCCCCAGCCACAGCCAGGGGCTCCAACAAGGCTTCTCCCCCCTTTTCAGGGCTCCCAGCCCTCAGGATACTGCGCTGCAGCCACTGCCCGCCACCCAAGTGGGATGCTGTGGGGTGTGGGAGGACAGGCTCCTGAGACAGGATGTGGACGCTCAGGATCGTCACTCTCTTTTTTCTCTCACAGCTTCGCCTGGAGATCCGCCCCCGCCATGGACCTTCACAGCACAGAGGGCTAAAACTCTGAGAGAAAGCTCTGACTTTCAAGCACAAAACTGAGAAAAGGCCCTCTGAGAAGCTGGAGACATAGGATGACCCAAAGTGGAGAGAGCCAAACAAAGGACAATTATTTTGATGTTTCTTATGATATATATACATATGCATTTTTTTTAAGAGAGGGTTTTGTGGGTGGCACCTGTGGCTCAAAGGAGTAGGGCACTGGCCCCACATACGGGAGGTGGCAGGTTCAAACCCAGCCCAGGCCAAAAACTGAAAGGTCTCCAAAATAAGCCTCAGAACCAAGGTCTCTTGGTCTCTGACCTTTCCCTACTTCCCTGTCTCTCTGACACTCTTCCCTCAGCATACTCAGAAGCTTCTTTCCAAAAGAAACACAATTGTCTCAAGACACTCTCCCTGGGAATCTCATCAAATAACTAGGAAAGTTCAACCAGGGGAGAGACTGGAGCCTCACTGCGCCCAGACTTTCCACCTGTTCTTCTGAAGGCGGCAGCAGCAGGAGACTGACTAGGCCCTTATCTCATGATAAGCAGAGACAACCACTTACTAACACTGCCAGTCCTGCCCTCATTTCCCTTTCCGCTATAAAGTGGACATTTAGGCCTCAGTCATCCCACCCTCTTAAGAGTTCATATTTTGTATGAATGCCATGCACACGTGTGCAAGTTATGAATCTGTTATGCTTCTCCCATTCACTTGCTTTGTTACAGGGGTGTCAGCTGTGAACCTTTACTATAGGAAAGAAAGGAATCCTCCCTTTCCACTCATACGTGTGTGCGCCACGCTACTGTGTGAGTATATGTGCATCTGTGTGTACCAGGTGGGCACGTGTGCATCTGTGTGTGGTGCCAGTGCAGGTAATATTGTGCCTATGGGGATTCTGTGATTAGGTCCAAAGGCTTCAAGGGACTGCTCTTTAAATAAGTGCCTGGCTGTCAAGAGACCAAATGTAAGCAGAATTCAATGGAGGGGAAAAAAAATCCTTCTAAGAGGTGGCCAACACTGAACCACCACCTAAGTTTCTCTGCCGCCTTCTTAACATCAAGCAACTGCAAAATACTCCAACAAGTGGACTTACCAGGAAACTGAGTCCCCCACTTCTGGACCACTGTCACAACACACAGTCCGTCACTGAACAAACCTGTCGCTCCCCACCTACACTGGGTAAATGATTCATAGCTGGTCCCCCAGCACTGTGCTGCTGCTCTGTCTCTGGACCACAGTTAACCTGGTGTTTCCATGTCCATGCACAACACTTGCCTAAATCAGTTACTACATCAGGGTTTAGAAAATAATTTAGGGGTGGCACCTGTGGCTCAAAGGAGTAGGTCACCAGACCCATATGTCGGAGGTGGCAGGTTCAAACCCAGCCCCAGCCAAAAACTGAAAAAAATAATAATAATAATTCTGTAATTCTTTCTTCCAATATACTTAAGCTAGTACTTTCCACTGTATTTTCTACCTTAGTAACACTAACAAACGGGGACTACACTTACCTCATGTCAGCCATCAGTTACTGAGGTTCTAAGGCTACTATGTACATGACAATTTTCTAGCATCTACTCACGTCACAGTGGTGCTGGATATGTGTCCATAAAGAAAGGGATCACAACCACCACAAAGGGCATGGCCCCGGGCTAGCCCTGAGCAACCCAGGGCATCCCTCCACCATGTGTCACGCCTGGCCCAACACAAGTGACCAGGCCTGTTGTCTGCATGGAAGCAAGAGCAGCAAATGCACAGGCTGCTTCCAGAAAGTGGCCAAGGACTGTTAGCCATGTCACAGTCAGTAGCCTAGAGCTGCCTCCTTACGTATTGTAAGTTCAGCCTAAACATTTCTCCACACAAAGTGAACTGTAACCTAACTGGATGCATGAGCAGACTGTGCTGGCCACTGCATTCCGGCCAAGGGTGGCAAACTGCTCAAATCACCTCCAAATAAGACAAGTGCAAGTAAAGGCTATAACCAATCCAGCTGTTTCTGTACCTCACTTCTATTTTCTTTTCTTTTTTTCCCTTGCAGAACTCAGTCTAGAAGAATTCCGTTTTCATATTTTGGTTTTTTTTTTTTTTTTTAGAGGTAGGGTCTTTGATCTGCCAGCCACGCTAGAGTGCAATGGCATGACTATAGCTCACCACAGCCTCAAACTCCTAGGCTCAAGCAATCTTCCAAGCAATCCCAAGCAGCTGGGATCGCAGGTATGGGCTGCCACATCTGGTTAATTTTTTTATTTTTTGGTAGAGAAGGGGTCTGGTCCCAGAGTCCTGGAACTACACAGGCCTGTGCCATCACATCACTGCTACCTCCTGTCTGAACATTCTATCCAATCACACAGCACCACTGCAGCCGCTTGGAACCTATTCCGTCTGGGCACAGCCCAATTCACGACTCATTCTTTTAGCCAATAATCAGTCTCTTTAACACACTTCTTACTTAGAGGCTAATATCTGACTGTATGATAATTGAGTCAAAAGGTATTTGTTCTGTAACAAATTATACAGTAGGAAAATTAGTCTTGAAATTCCATAAAGTTCATCTATAAACAGTCAGGGCTCTGAACTTTCTGAATAGATAACCTTTCAGCTACTTTTAATTACTTTTGTAGGCAGAATAACAGCCCCCAAAGACATCCTCAAAGACGTCCTCATCCTATTGCCTGCTGTCATGCTTGTGACTCCATTTCACAGCACAAGGGAATTAAAGATGCTAATAAGTTAATTTTAAAATATGAAAATTATCCTAAGTTATCCAAGCAGGCCCAAAATAATTACATGGGAAGGAAGGAGAATAAGTGACAAAAACGTCCAAGGAGGAAGACGCAGCAATGTGGGAAGAACCTGTTGCCCTGCCCTGGCTCTGAGATGCAGAGGCCACGTGCCAGGGTCAGAGAGGCCTCCAGGAGCGAGAGGTTTCCAGCTGACTGCAAGGAAACCAGAACGTTCTGCTTTTAACCGAATTCTGCCCAGACAGGCAAGGGAGGCCTACAGGAAGGAACACAGCCCACTGCAGTTTAGGGAGACCTCTCAGAACTGGAAGGTAACAAAGGTGCTGTTTAAACCACTGAGTTTATGGACATTACTACTGCTACAGGAAACTAAAACGTTTATGTATCAATTAATAATGTAGCTTTCGTTCTGTGTCAATGTGACAGCCCTGCTCCCTGCAGTCTCTACCCTGCACTGCCATGACAGCAGCACATGCTTCCTCCACAGTTACACTGACACTTAATCCTCAAAGCAACATTAGTAAGAGGTAAGGCCTCTAGGGCAGTGGTTTTCAACCTTCCTAATGCTGTGACCCTTTAACACAGTTCCTCATGTTGTGGTGACCCCCCAACCATAAAATTATTTTCATTGCTACTTCATAACTGTAATTTTGCTACTGTTATGAATCATAATGTAAATATCTGATATGCAGGATATATTTAGGTGACCCCTGTGAAAGGGGGTCAAATGGTTGAGAACTGCTGTTCTAAGAGATAATGAGGCCATGAAGGCTCTACCCAACAGGGTGAGCAGTGCTTTCTAAGAGGGCTGCAGGGGGTGGGCTCACCTCGCCCAGCCTGCTGGGCCCTCTGCCATATGAAGATGTAGTAAGAGGCTACAACTGTGGGGACAACAGTCCTGAAAGCTGCAGGTGCCATGGTTCCTAGAGTTTCAGCCTACGGAACTGTGAGAAATAAATTTTTTTAATTTATAAATAACCCAGTCTCAGGCATCTTGTTTTGGCAGTGATAGCATATAGTACTAAGCAAAAAATTTTGCATCCCAGCAAAATATATGAGAGACAGGAGACACACAGAGTGCTGAGGGCATCCTACAGTTCCCCAGGTCCTCAGCCAGCTGGGCCACAGAGAGAAAGGTGTGGAGAAGCGGCACTGAGGTCAAGCAAGGGCTGAAAGGACCAATAACGACTCAATACAGCCATGCACAGACCACATACAATGGGCCTGTAAGATTATAACAGAGTTGACAATGTCTACAGCCTCGTGACCTGGTGGCACCAGGACATCGGGTGTCAGCTCTGTTCGGGTCAGACAGGCCATTGCACTGTGGCTGCTCTGCAGTGCGTGGTGACCCAGCCGGCTGCATAGGCTGTGCCTCAGTGTTCAGAAGGCGATGCTCCTCAGGGTCACTAAGTACACTCTGTCAGTGTTCAGAAGGCGATGCTCCTCAGGGTCACTAAGTACACTCTGACATTTGCACAATATTACCACCTAACCACACAGTTCTCAGATGGATGCCCCTCATTAAGTGACCATCCTTGGACACACAAGCACAAATTGTCCTCGAGTTATGAAACAGAAGAATGAGCCTCAGGAGACAGTGAGTGGATCCTCAGCAAACACTACCAAAAGATCTCTTCTCCTCATAGGACAGCAGTTCTAAAGGGCCACGACATTAGGAAGGTTGAGAACAACTGTCTCAGGAGGAGATGATTAGAATGCCTGGAAATAGAAGCCATGCACCCTCTGAAAGCACTGGACACAAAGAGTGTGTTACACCGAGGGCCCGGAGGACGATCACCTCTCAGTCATCCCAGGTACGTGAGCAAATGCTCAAGAGACATCCATCAGCCAAGCATTCGCTGAGCACCAAGTACGTGCTGAACACTGATGGTCAGTAATAAGAGACACAGCCTCTACCTCACAGGGGCTCAGAGTTATTGATCAGTGATTAAAAATGACAGTGGCGACAGCTGACGAGACAGAGTCACCTAGTACAACAAGATGGAGTAATCATGGCAACAACCGAGAAGGGACAAGTTAGGCACACCTGAAGAGAAGGGGGTTAATGAGGCCAAGTGGACAGCTGCCTCCAGGCAAGGGGAAAGCCCGTGCAACAGTGGGGCCCATGTGGACCTGGCAGTGAAGGACAACGGAGAAGCTGAGGAGAGAGGCCCAGGGAGGCCTGGGAGTTTTAGGCCAGGGAGAGAGAAGGGGATGCACTCACAGCTCCCAGAGAGCCAGATGGATGGAACAGCACAGAGAGACGGACAGGCCTGAAGACTCCTGGTGTGCAGTGAGGACAGGTGGCAGTGAAGAGCAGCAGCTTCAGACCAGGCAAGCAGGAAGACTTGGTTTGGGTTTTTCCTTGCTCAGTCTGTGGTGTCTCTGAGCTATGAAGTGGGTGGCTGAAACAAACAGGTTAGCACTCGGACAACAGGCAACAGCTAGAGCCTGCTGCCCTGGAAGGGCATTTAAGAGACTCATAGCACACCTGTTACTTTGTCCACCCAGCTCCTCTTTGTTTAGTAGGAACAGCTATGTCTCTCCTTCCCCACATTATCTCAGGAGAGCTGTGTTCTTGCACAGGAAGCTCAAACCCTGCTCCTGTTTGGGAACAGGCACCCAAACCAACCAAGTTGAGCTACACAAAAATTCTGTAACTGGAATTGAGGAAAAGGAGGCAAAGGCCCTCAAGATGTGGGAGCTGTCCAGTCCTGTACAAACCTGTGCCACCGTGCAGAGGAAGAACTGGGAAGTCATGCTCTAAGAGGAAAGAAGGAGACAGAGATTAAATAAACACATGACCTACTTTCAGGACTAAAAAAAAAAAAAGCCTGGATTTTAAAGCTGAAACCTAAAAAAGGGAAAACAGATGATAGACGGTAACAGCTGTAGGAAGTAGGAAAGCAAATGGATAGGTAACTAAACAGATCCAAGGAAACAGAGCTGGAAGCCAGCAGTGAGGACCCTGAGACCAGAGCTGATATGCCCCAGAGTCCACCAAGAGCTCAGGGTACCTCTAAAAGTTGGTTTCAATGGATATTAAAATAAGAATTGAGCCAGAAAATTGGGCTCACATATGTCATCCCAGCATTCTGGGAGGCCAACGTA
The DNA here is from genome assembly GCA_963575145.1 of Galago senegalensis. Lineage (NCBI taxonomy): Eukaryota > Metazoa > Chordata > Mammalia > Primates > Galagidae > Galago > Galago senegalensis. The sequence continues at coordinate 15,333 of CAUYTI010058667.1, read as the reverse complement.
AGTGGTTCACCTGAGTTCAGGAGTTCAAGAATAGCCTGAGCAAAGCAAGACCCTATCTCTACTAAACATAGAAAAATTAGCCAGGTGTTAAGGTGGGCACCCTGCAGTCCCAGTTACTTGGGAGGCTGAGACAGGAGGATCACTTGAGGCTAGGAATTCATAGGAATTCAAGACCAGCCTGGGCAACATAGTGCAACCCCATCTGCACAAAAAATTTACAACATTAGCCAGCTGTGATGGCTACTCATGAGGGTAAGGTAGGAGGTCACTTGAGCCCAAGAGTTGAGGACTGCAGTGAGCTATGATAACACCACTGCAGTCCAACCTGGACACAAATGAGATCTTTTCTCCAAAAATAAAAAAACCCAAAAGAAAAAATTAGACCCTTAGACTGCTTCTCACTCCACTTCTCCCAAACAGGTAACTGCCCCTCTCCTGACCCACAGAAAAACAGAAATTCACCTTTGGAAAAGGGGAAAAAAGAGAAATGGAGCCAGAAGACACAGCGGAGAGCAAGGCCACGCCAGGAAATGAGCAACAGGCCAAACACAGCCTCCCTCAGTCTCACAGCACCGCATGGGCCGGATGCCATGCAGAGATGTCCTTTTTGGACAAGCACGAGGACAAGTGGCAGGGGCTGCATCAGGTATCAGGTTAAGACTTCAAAGACAGGTAACCCATGACTTGCAAACGCCTGATTACACAGAGTACACATATCTCACACTTAGGAGCAGAGGCTATCACAGAAGTCTCTGAATCACAAACATCTAGCTGACACAAGACTCTCCTTAAAACAGGGCTATTACAGGTAACAGGTAAATGAACCTGTTCCAACTTACATACAAATTCAACTCAATGACAAAGCTACAGAACCTATCTTTTTTTTTGTTATTTTTTATTAAATTATAACTTTGCACATTGATGTATTTATGGGGTTCAGTGTACTGTTCTGAAATACAATGTGAAATGCTTACATTGAACTAAGTAACACATCCATCACAATTATATGCATTTCTTAATAGTTTTGAAGTGTACCATTGTATCATGCCCATCAGGTAAGGTCTCTCCATATCCCCCCACCTCTTCCCTTCTATTTTCTAGACTTTAGTTATGTTTTACCATTCATATGAATGTGTAGGTGATTATATGCTGATTTCATAGTAGTACTGAGTACACTGCATACTTTTTACTCCATTACAGAACCTATCTTGCTCATAACTCAGGGACTACCTGTATATCCATTTAATTCCCAATCTAAGACAATTAACATAGGAAATTTATACTTCAAAAAAGAATAAAAACTCACATGTCCAGAAGGATGAATCGATAAGCAAAATGTGATAAGACATAGAACAGAATGTGCTTCAACCTTAAAAGTAAAGAAATTCCAACAGGCACATACAACACGACCCTTGAAAACATTAGAAAAGATACCCTGTGTTTGACTTTACTGTTTAGATTATGATGATCTCTAATAAAAGCTGCACAAGAAAGTGAAGTGCACGTCCGCATCAGTGCAGGAGGCCTCACTCCTGCGACACGGCGGCGGGCAGACTGGCTTGTAATCACCGAGCAGAGGCCACTTCACTACACGGCTCTGCTCATGGAAGGTGCGAGCAGTCTCACTCCTGTCAGCTTCAGAGACAGAAAGCAAGAAAAAGTAGTTACCCAGGGCCAAGGATAGATAATGGGGAAGTTAAGAGTTTAACGGGCACGGAGTTTCAGGTTGGGAAGCCGGAAAGTTCTGGAAATGACAATGGTGATAGCTGTACAACAGTGTGAATGAATTTAATGATACTGAATTGTATACCTAAAAGAAGTTAAAATGGTAAATTTTATGTTATATACCATATATTTTAACACAATATTTTTAAAAAAGGGGAAAAAATCAAGAACATGTATAAACACGGTTAACAATATTGATTTCAGCAACCAAGCTGATTCAAGATGCTGCCTCTGTCACTGACCACACCCTTACGCACCTAGTGACATCCAGACTGCGTGTCCGTGAGTCTCTCCCTCCCCCTCCTACCTGCTATCATGGTTACTGCCCTGTAGGGAGACAGGCTAACCTGGAAAACATAAGCAAACAGGAGAGTCCCACGTGAGGACTAAGTCTGTCTCTAAGGCCAAAGAGCAGAAAGAAAAGAATTCCTGAGGGCATCTCCAACCAAGAGGTCATGGGGGATGGGTAAGATGGAGACAGCGGCTGCTAAGCCCCACTTGGGCACCGCTAGGGACAGGTGCTAACAGCATGGTGGGGTCTGCCATTACCAAAGACAACCTCAGAGAAGGTGAGACCCCAAGGGAGGTGCCACAACATGCTACAGAGAGAAGATTCACAGTTCTCTACAAACAGTTCTTACAGAGCAACAAAAAGGCAAACATTCTGAAAGACAAACAACCTAAGAAAATTCACAAAGAAATACAACTATGCTCACAAAAGTATGCAAATCCCCTGGGAACACCAGCTTGCCCAGCAGAGAGGTGACGCCCACTCTGCACTGAGCCCAGCCCTGTGCATGAAGCAGCATGCAGGTGGGCAAAGGTGGCCTCACATAAACAGGTGTCCTCCAAGGAAGAAGTGCAGGAAGAAAGAGCAGGATGATGGCCTAGAAGCGAGGAGAGACCTTCCTTAGTTCATCGGGGAACCCGTCCAAGAAGCAACTCCTGAAAGAAAAGCAGCCATCTCAGAAGGTGAGGAAGACAGGCTGGCTGGCACAAGTACCTTGGAAGAACCGGGAGAGAGAGCCAGCAGAACACTGCTAGCCAGAGGGAGGACACCAGCACTGCTGGGAGGGGCAGGGACAGGGGACACACTGGGGGTCAAGTACCAGGAAGGTGTTTAACTTTAATTCTAAGTGTAATGGGAGCCACTATAAATTTTGTAAACCTGAGAATAACATTTATTTTCAAAAAGAACTTTTAAAATTTACACATTCAAACATGAAATGTCTTATTTACCAAATAGAAAAAAATAATTCTTGTATTCATTTATTTTCAGCCTTCTTTTGAACATCAACCCACCAATCAAAATGATGCTCACTTTAGTGTCTCCATACAATCCTCTACCACTCTGGACCACCCAGATCTCCAATATGCAATTATAGTTCACATGATTTAGGTGAAGAATTACATGATCTGTGAAGTAACAGGCCTAACTCAAATATCTTTTCCATTAAAAATCCTTTTTTCTTACCTCTGTGTAAGATCACGTCTTTTAAAACAGTCAACTAGAAAATGAATAAAAATGTGATTAAATTCAAACACTTCCTAATATAACCCACAAAAGGGTATTTTTGTCTTTTCAGTAAGTTCTTTTGCAACTATGTCACGTTTCAGTGAAAGTCACAACCTACCAAGTTCAAGGCTACAAAAACAGCACAGTGAGCTCTGGAATAAAATGAGTATCAGCAGTACCACATCTAGTACCTGACTTCGAAGATGAGGCCTCAGAACAGGCAAGCAATTTATTCCGTTTCCAAAGCAATTTTCCTATTGTATTGAAAATTTTACCTCAGTATTTTAAAACAATAAGATGATGAATAATGGATTTTTCCAGAGACAGGATACGCACAGAATCTTCAGTGTCTTTGTTGCCTGGTGTCACACACACTTAATTGGTTTGTCACTCAAGAAAAATCAACCATTTCCAGCAACTAGGTATAATTCTGGAAACATATTTTTAAAATGAGTAAAAACAACATGAACAAAGATGACAAAGACGACAGAACATATAATGCCAAACCCAGGAGTACTGCCTGCTAAGGACCAGTGCAGCGAGGGCTCCTGCCAGAGGCCGCAGAGCAAGGAGCTTTCAACAGGACACTCAGAGACTTGAAGGCATATAATTTACCTACCAGCTCGCTTAAAGCTTACATCTTATCCACAAGTGTCTAAAAGCCTCAGTGTCTCCACTTTGATGAGACACATTTCTAGAAACCAACTGATACTGAAATGAGAAATACATTTAAAACATGCCTAATGCTCAAATTTCCAGTAAGAAAAATGAAATCTCCTCCTTGCCTGCATATTAAGCATAAAAACAAAGAAACAAAACTAAGTACTATAAAGAACTGCACACATTTATTCCTCCAAACACAGCTACGGAATTTAACTGTGTCACTGATAAGTCACCAGTAAGAAGCAGAGATTATATGAACTAAGGAGAATCTGGGACTCTCTCTCAGAGCAGCACAGCAGATAAATACTGCCACAGTTTCCACAACTTTGCTTCACCCAAATGTGTGTGACTGACGCTACAGTGTTGAAGTGGAACCTGACTGCCCGTCAGTCATGAGGGCTCCGCTATCACGAGAGGTTAATGTCATTATAAACAGGCTTGTGAGAGCAGATTCTCTCTCCTGCCCTGCTTCCCCATGCTGGAAAAACACAGCAGGAAGGCCTCACCAGACTCCAGCACCTGGACTTCCAACCTCCAGCTCTGTTCTTTGTAACTCACCCAGTTTCCAGCACTCTTAACAGCATCTCAGAACAGACTAAGGTAAATGGCAAAACAGTTTAATAGCAGATAAATAAATAAGATTAAAGAAACAGTGCTTTAAAACAAGCAAAAGAATATGACATAGTCTACTGAGCTGAGAAGTTATTTCCCCATGGGAGCTGTGCGCTTGGAACTAGTGATTTCTAAAATGTTCTGTAAGTAATTCAATTTCCTTACATACATAAACTGAGATCAAACCACTGAATTGGAGTTAACGGCACAATATCCAGTATTATGTAAATGCAAATCCAGAAATTTGAAGCTATATAGCCGGTTAGCCTAGAACACATAGCCAAGTGCCTAACTCTACCTTCATGCTAATCTTGTGGGCTGTAGAAAAATTAAGTGAAACACTTCTATTCCAGCAGGTATAAAGAAATTCTTATACTTGAATAAACCTACAAATCCCTTTTGAAGGAAATCTCATACACCCCTAAGAAAATATCTTTGATTCCAAGGAATCCTAGGCCTGGGCAATAAGAAAAATTCTGTCTTATAAATCATTCTGTATCTTAGAAAACCAAGCTTTTCAACTGTAAACCACCACAACAAAGTTTCATTTTTACAACGAGTAAAATATTTATTAGACTATCATAACTGTAAAATGTTAAGAGACATAGAAAATTATGTACAGACTATTAGAATAAGAAACCCTGCATTAAAAACTTTGCACTGTCTTTACCAAAAAACACTAATATTTTATAGATAATCAGACAACAGCCACTTGTTCTCAGAATGAGTCTCTTTTTAAACACTAAAAGTTTAACTATTATAACGTCACAAATGCCTCTAGTCAGAGCCAAAAGCCACGATGCTGGCAAAGGAAAAGTAGTAAGGCCTGGATGAACAAAACAGTAATGTTCAATTTACCCACTCTTCATTCAGCTGCAAAGACAGTCTGAACAGCAGTTAGCATTTAGAAAACAAAAATGAAAAATACCAACTTGACAAACGCTTTACTTTTACCCAGATATTCACAATTTTTAAAAGAGAAATCAGTGCCTCATGTGACTTCCTAGAAAATAATCTGAACACACAATTTGCATTCCTAGTGAATGATGAACTGTATGGCTCAGACTTCATTCACCTAATGACATGAAAACAGGAACATCCTCACACCTGTTGATAATAAAAGCAAAGTGATACTGAATGTTTGCATGTTTCACTATCACATCTAATTCTTCCCTTGAAAATTTTCATAAAATAAGAGGCCCAATGATGAAAAATTTTTATGAAAGTTCTAACAGTTTACCAACATTATCTTTTAAATATGCTGTGTCCTAAACTGATACAACTATAATGAAATAATAATTCTACTTCAAGGAAAACCTAAGAACCTTTAAAATACATGACTATAACTCCTTAGACATAAGAACAAAATGGCATTTTTAATGGTCCAGGAAGGCAGCAGTCAGAGCTCATGATGCAAACTGAAGGTCCCATCAAAGGTGTCAGCTTCCAATCACCAATCTGGGGAGATCTAGGCCTCACATTATAAAACTATGATTTTGGTAACTATAAAACACACATTTTTTTTTCCTCAGATGTATTCTAATATATAGCACACATTTCCCAAAATGGAAGTATTATAAAAAAATCATAATTTTGAAATAAACAGTTCAAAGTATGAAATTAGTGATCTGTTCTATACTAAGTCAAAAGTATGTTTAAAAATAGTTAAAATGGGAAATTCTATGTTAGCTATATTTTGCCACAGTTAAAAAAAAAAAAAAACTCTGCACATTCCTATATGGAGGACTGGGGAATGGAGACAATGGGGTGGGGTGGCAGCCAGAGGCCCTGAGGCTTCTTTTAGAGCTGATGACAGTGTCCCAACATCAAACGTGAGGACGGCTGCACACATTCATGAACATACTAAAAACACTGAACTATACACGGGCAACCTCTATGGCACATGAACTACATCAAAAAAGCTATAAAAAAAATAAGAATGATTTTAAAATATAAGAGTAAATTAAAAGAAAAAATATAAACTGCCCCTCCCTTCTGGTTCTAGACGTGCCCCTGCCTCCCCCTCCCCCTGCACACAGCTGAGAACCCACCATCACGCATGAAAAGGTGGAGAGAAGAGGGCAAAGCAGGTAAGAACCTTGCACTGGGGGACACAACAGTGAGCCCCCAGTTTTGTTTCTTTTTGCCTCATACATTCCGTGTCTCGTGCTGCAGAGGCAGCAACCAGAAAAAGCAACAGACCCAGATCAAAACTAGCCCTAAGAGAAGCCTAGTCTCTCTCACCAAAGGACCAGGAAAGGGGCAGCCTAGCAGGACAGAAAACTGACACTAACTACACTACCCCAGCCAGACATGATGGACAGAGCACAGCCCCACTCCACACTGCCCAGTCCTAAGGAGATGCCTTCCCCTGTCCAGAGGGTGTCAGGGAAGAAGAGCAAGAAGCAGTTGGGAGTGGCAGTTATCATAGGATGCATGAGCAAGGGGACCCAACCTTCACTTCTGTTAAAGATGAAATATCAGAAGTTTAAAGACCTAATTGGCCTTTATGAGTCATTGGTGAATCAGGCAGCACTCTACGTGGGAAAGGCAGCCCAGTAACTGAGCGGCAGAGGTGGGCTTTACAGGCAGAAAAGGCTGGAGACCTGCCATTTGATCCTACAATTCTGCTACTAGGTATATATCCAAAAGACCAAAAATCACATTATGACAAAATATTTGTACCAGAATGTTTATTGTAGCCCAATTCATAATTGCTAAGTCATAGAAGAAGCCCAAGTGCCCATCAACCCACAAATGGATCAATAAATTGTGGTGTATGTACATCATGGAATATTATGCTGCGTTAAAGAAAGATGGAGACTTTACTTCCTTCATGTTTACGTGGATGGAGCTGGAACATATTTTTCTTAGCAAAGTATCTCAAGAATGAAAGAAAAAAGTATCCAATGTACTTAGTCCTACTATGAAACTAATTTCATATGAAAGCTATAACCCAATTATAGCCCAAGAATATAGGGAAAGGGAGGAGAGGGAAGGGAGGAGGATGGGTGGAGGGAGAGTAATTGGTGGGACCACACCTACGGTGCATTTTACAAGGGTACATGTGAAACTTACTAAATGAAGAATATAAATGTTTTAACACAATAACTAAGAAAATGCCATGAAGGCTATGCTAACTATTTCAAATTGTATATAAAACCAGCACATTGTACCCCATGACTTCATTAATGTACACAGCAATGATTTAATAAAAAAGATTTAATAAAATGATTTAATAATTTACACAGCAATGATTTAATAAAAAAAAGAAAAAGAAAAAAGAAAAAAAATTCATTTATTTACCTCTTTATTTTGTAATATTTTACATATCTGATAATTACATACCTTTACTAAGTAGCAGAAAAATAATACATGTTCTTCTTAGATTTTATCAAAATAAATTCAGATATAAACTCTTTGTTCAAAGAAAACATTTTATAATTTCTACTAGTATATTGGTGAATTATAGTATCATTCTGAATACGACAGATTGTCTTTCTTCTATTATTCTCTCAAAAGTGAGACCATTTGTTGAAAAGCACTCTGATTTTAGTTACCAATACAATTTTAAATTAATGTTGTGATACAAGGGCAAACATACAAACCTATTTTTACTCACTAAATGTATCAATAAAATAGCCTTTCCTACAACATCTAGTGGTTTGCTTTCCACTAAGTGAAGAGTGATTTTGTATTGTTAAAAAAAAAAGAGATAGTTCACTCCCAGCAGTCTTCAATAAAAGTTACACTGGAAGGTGTGAATTAATACAATTATGACATTTTACTAGCATTTCCCCTCCCCCCAAAATACAGTTATGCTGTCCAGCGGTTTTTTGAGAGTTTTGGTTTTGCACCCTGCTTCTCCACCTTTAAATTGTGAAGGCATACTATTTTTTGCTGGAGGAAGAAATTACATTCCTGCATAATCTACACTTAGGTACAAATTAGGGGTATTAGGCTTTTATTTGATGACTAGACATGTTTTCTCATCACACAGTGGTCCTCTCAGAGCCAAAAAGGTAGGTTAGTTTTAGCAACAACAGCATCACTGTATGGCGATTGTGCTATTAATTTTGACTTTTGTCACTAAAAAATGAAAATTGGAAAAATGACAGTGAGTGTGGTAATAAGAAAAGCTTGAAATTGTTAGGTAAGGCAAAAGTGGTAAAAATTAGGCTTTCATCCCTTGTTGGATCTAAAAACTGGTTATGTTCATGGTTGGGGAATAGGTACAAACAAAGTCAAAGAACCCATGGGGGGCGGGGAATGCTGATTGGTAGGACTCATTTTCTACTCCTGATAGGGTAATGTTTAAAATGTCTCTAAAAGCCATGGACACATAAAGGCTATTACCATTTTTAGCTCAATAGGATAGGAAATATCTGTAGCATTGAAACTTTCAGAAAAGGTGCTACATACCTCATTGCTGAATATCTACTGTCAACTCTGAGGTACTCCCCTTGGAAAGCTACACATCAAGGCCAGTGCCCTAGTCTACCCTTCAAAGCATTTTTTATAGGATGAGATCAAGAACTTAATTGTGTGATGTCGTATTTTTAGGATCCTTAAAAACAAATGAAGACCAATGATATATGGGATTGTTGTCTGTTCTTTTATTGATTAATTTGAGTTCTCTGTAGATCCTAGTAATCAAGCTTTTGTCCCATTCATAATATGCAAATATCTTTTCTCATTCTGAAAGTTGTCTGTTTGCTTTGGTTCTTGTTTCCTTAGCTATACAGAAGCTTTTCAGTTTAATTAAGTACCATTTATTTATTTTTGTTGTTGTTAGAATTGCCACAGAAGTCTTCTTAAAATCTTTCCCCAAGCTGATATATTCAAGAGTTTTCCCCACACTTTCTCTGACAGTGTTTAGTGTTTCATGCCTTAGATTTAAATCTTTTATCTGTCTTGAATTAATTTTTTTAAGTGGTGAGAGGTGCAAGTCCAGCTTCAGTCTTTTACACATGATTATCCAGTTCTCCCAATACCATTTATTGAATAGGGATTCTTTCCCCCACTGTATGCTCTAGTTTGGTTTATCAACTACCAGATAGCTGTATATAGAACCTTCTCTAAAGAAGACAGACGAAAGGCTAACAAACAAATGAAGAAAATGCTCACTGTCCCTAATTATCAGAGAACTGCAAATCAAAACCACCCTGAGTTATCATCTAACCCCAGTGAGAATGGCCCACATCACAAAGTCTCAAAGCTGCAGATGCTGGTGTGGATGTGGAGAGAAGGAACACTTTTGCACTCTGGATGGGACTGCAAACTAATACAACCTTTTTGGAAGGAAGTATGGAGAATCCTCAAACAACTCAAATTAGACCTCCCATTTCATCTTGCAATCCCATTACTGGACATCTACCTAGAAGAAAAAAAAATCCTTTAATCATAAGGGCATTTGCACTAAACTGTTTATTGCAGCTCAATTTACAATCACTAAACTGTGGAAATAGCCTAAATGCCCACCAACCCAGGAATGGATTAACAAGCTGTGGTATATGTATACTGTGGAATACTAATCAGCCATTAAAAAAGATGGAGATATTACATCTTTTGTGTTAACCTGCATGGAGGTGGAACACATTATTCTTAGTAAAGCATCACAAGAATGGAGAAAAAAGAATCCAATGTACTGAATCCTAATATGAAGGCAGTAGATGAACTAATACAAGGGGTAGAGTAAGGGAAAGAGGGAGTAGGGGTCACAGTTTATGGAACACCTCCTGGGGTGGGATAAAATTATAAGAGGGACTTTATCTAAAAAATGCAATCAGTATAACCTAATTCTTTGTACCCTCAATGAATCCCAAACAATAAATAAATAAATAAATAAAAACCCAAAGACAAGTGCCTGAAACCATATAGAAACAGATTTAATTAAAGAGAAAAGTAATGCCATTAAATATGTCTGAACTCTAACTATATCTGGTTGTCAGCACTGGTAACAGTAGCGTTTTGCCACTAGCTAATCATACTGGAAAGGTTTTGAATTTTTTTTCCAAAATGCAAAGGAGGAAGATTGGAAGTCAGGTGTTTACCAATTAGCAGACAGGTAGACTATAGACCTTGAATTTGGTAATACCAATAATTTATTTTTGCATATCCTGGTTAATGAACACAGCTGAATGTGAGCTGTCCTCAGATGGTCACAAGAGTATTGGTGAATACTCTTCCAATAACCAGAGAGAAAGTAGTGGTGGTAAGCTCTGTTATTGTCATAGGTGTCTTCACTAAGTGCAGAAACTTACAGTCTGGCTGCTGTTGTAAAACTGATACCAGGAGGATATATGTATCGTGACCAGAAGAATAAATGTGGGCCTAGAGACCAATCCAGGAGAAATGAAAAGGGAACATTTGACTAGGTAGAGGATGGGCCAGTTGAAAATACCATGGAGGGCACCGAGAAGAGGTAAATCTCTGTGTGTGTGTGTGAGCCTTTTTTTTTTTTTTTGAGACGGAGCCTCAAGCTATCCCCCTGGGGGGAGTGCCATGGCCTCACAACTCACAGCAACCTCCAACTCCTGGGCTCAAGCGAGTCTCCTGCCTCAGCCTCCCAAGTAGCTGGGACTATAGGCGCCTGCCACAGCGCTGGCCATTTTTTGGTTGCAGCCATCATTGTTGTTTGGCAGGCCTGGGCTGGGGATTCGAACCCGCCACCTTAGGTGTATGTGGCTGGCACATTAGCTGATTGAGCCACAGGTGCTGAGCCATGTGTGAGCTTTTTAAAACACTATTGCTGAAGTTCGTGAACATTGAGAAGGAATTGGTGGATAGGATGTGCTGATAAGTAGTACTTTCTGAGTAACTGGGCTTATATAAATTTTGGAGTAGGCTAACAGAGATGTTTTAAAAAAATAAATTAGTAAATTAGGTTATAAATTTTAAATGGATTTACATGTTTGACGTGGGGAACAAATGGAGCAATTAGGAATAATATGTTACATTTGAAGAGCCTATATAAAAATGTTAATATTGTATAAGTTTCTTCAATAATAAGATAAACCTAGACTGAGAGACAAACTTAGATTGGGAGCTAAATGAATTGTTTTTCCCCACAACAAAATATCTATTTTTTTTTTAAATATCTATTTTCTTTCTTTCTTTTTTTTTGAGATGGAGTCTCACTATCTCACCCTTTGCTAGAACGCCATGGAGTCACAGCTCACAGCAACCTCAAACTCTTGGGCTTAAGCGATTCTCTTGCCTCAGCCTCCTGAGTAGCTGGGACTACAGGTGCCTGCCATAATGCCCGGCTATTTGGGGTTGCAATTGTCATTTTTGTTTAGCAGGCCCAGGACAGGCTTGAACCCACAAGCCTTGGTGGATGTGGCCGGCGCCTTACTCACTGAGCTACAGGCACTGAGCCCAAAATGTCTATTTTCATAAATGAAAGCACAGAAGAAAATGAAGAGGTGTTAAGATGCTTGGGAAATTACAGAAGTAGCATAGTACATTGCCATAGATTCCTAGCTCAATCACATGGCTTCAGAAATGAAGTACTGCCAGCATCCAGATGGCCCTTCTGTCTATTTCTGGTCAGACTCTTACCCTATTCTACAAATGTAACCACTGCCCTCAATTCTAACACTACATGTTTAATTAGATGTGATATTTCCCATACTTGATATGTGGGCTCTAATGAAGATGTAAAATTCACAGCACCTCCACATGGTGATAATGCAAGCATTTGCTATGAATGTGAGAATGGTAAAATGGTCAGTCTAGTCTGACCTGACTTAATAGATGCTCTTTAGGATCACATAGGGTAACATACATGCAATCATTTTGAAAACTTCAAACCTGGGCGTGGTGTCTACGGCTCAGTGAGTAGGGTGCCGGCTCCATATACTGGAGGTGGAGGGTTCAAGCCCGACCCCGGCCAAAATTGCCAAAATATAAACAATTTCAAACCTGGGTTCAGAGCCCTTCCCAATCACTTCCAAGCTTACTCTCTCTAGAACAAGAACCATCTATGTCTAAGATTGTGAGAACTTTATGAGAAAACGCAAGAAAGGATTATCAAGAACATAAGTTAAGTGCCTATCAAAATGACAGTCTTAGTTGGGTATGGTGGCTCATGCCTGTAATCCCAACACTCTGGGAGGCTGAGGCAAGTGGATTGCTTGAGTTCATGAGCTGGAGACTAGCCTGAACAAGAGCAAGACCCTGTCTCAAAAAAAACAAAAAACAAAAAACAGCTTGATATTGTCGAGGGAAGCTGTAGTCCCAGCTACTAGGGAGGTTGAAACAAGAGGATCACTTGAGCCCAAGAGTTTGAGTTTACTGTGAGCTGTGACACCATGGCACTCCACCCAGGACAAGAAAGTGAGACTATGTCTCAAAAAAAAAAAAAAAAAAAAAAGACAGGCCAGGTGCAGTGGCTTAGACCTGTAATCTCAGCACTCTGGGAGGCAGGTGGATAGCCTGAGCTCATAAGTTCAGGACCAGCAGAGCAAAAGTGAGACCCCTGTCTCTACTAAAAATAGGAAAAAAAAAACTGAGGCAAGAGGATCACTTGACCCCAAGAGCTGGAAGTTGCTGTGAGCTATGACACCATAGCACTCTACCTAGGGTGACAGCTTGAGACTGTGTCTCAAAAAAAAAAAAATGACAGTCTTAGGGTGGGCATGATGGCTCACACTTGTACTTCCAGTGCTTTGGGAGGTTGAGACAGAAGGATCCCTTGAGACCAGGAGTTCAAGACTAGCCTGGGGAACAGAGCAAAACCCCATCTCTACAAAAAAATTAAAAAATTAGATGGGTGTGATAGCACAGGCCTATAGTCCCATCTACTCTGGACAGTGAGCTGGGTGGATGACTGGAGCTCAGGAGTTTGAGGTTGCAGTGAACTACAGTGACACCACTGCACTCTGGTCTGGGTGTCACAAGCAAGACTCTGTCAGAAAATAAAAAATAATTGTCTCCTCATCATCCACTTTATTGGTCTATGAAGAGAACTTTAAACTGTGAACTTCTTTTCCCAGGTTAATTTTAAATATTCTTAGAACCTTACAATGGTGATAAATGATTAATTAGGCAAGCCTTTAATTAGAGAGTCTCTTTCTCAAGCAGGTCAGAAGTATCACAAAATTCAACTATTGTTGAGTTTAAGAAGTGACAGAACTGGATGCATTTTAGAAGGAGAAATTACAACACTTATTTCTGACAAGTAGCTTGGTTTGTAATAAAGCCCTTGTTTGTTGATTTATTTATTTATTTTAGATTTAATGAGTTTTTGGTTTGTTTTTAGCAACAGGGTTTCTGTCATCCAGGCTGGAGTGCAGTGGAACGATCATAGCTTCCTGTAAACTCAAGCTCCTGAGCTCAAGTGATTGATCCTCACACTTCCGCCTTCAAACTGGCTGGGAGTATACTCTTGTGCCATCACATCCATCTAAGTTTTTAGTTTTTTATAGAGATGCAGTTTCACTATGTTGCTCAGGCTGGTCTTGAACTCTTGCCTCAAGTGATCCTCCTGCCTTGGCCTCCCAAAGTTCTGGGAGTACAGGCATAAGCCACTATACTTGGTCATGTTTTGGTAATATTTCTGTTTACTTTTGCTTTCATGAATAATTTTCATAGTCAGTTTGGAGCCTGTAGCTCAGCAGCTAGGGTGCCAGCCACATACACTGGAGCTGGCATGTTCGAATCCAACCCAGGCCTGCCAAACAACAATGAGAACTAGAACCAAAAATAGCTGGGCATTGTGACAGGTGCCTGTAGTCCCAGCTATGTGGGAGGCTGAGGCAAGAGAATCACTTAAGCCCAAGAGTTTGAGGTTGCTGTGAGCTGTGATGCCACAGCACTCTACCCACGGCAACATAGTGGGACTCTGTCTCAAAAAAAAATTTTTTTTCATAGTAATAACAGCTAATATTGTAGACATCATTTTGATACCTATTTTATTGGTTTGAAAATCATCTCAGAGTGTGTGATTAACTAATTATCTCATAGCTACCAAGGGGTATGTGGGCATGTGGGTCTGTCCTCAGGCTGTTCTCTCTTAATCAATGTGTTCTATGTCTTTCCTGGCACAAGCCACCCCTCTCTACTTCTTTTTCTTATACCCTGTATGATGGGCAGCATAATAGTAACATGATTATGCAGTGTTATCTTTGGGAATATTATATAAAGTACTTACTTGTAAAATGTTAACATATGTAGAAGACTTAGATAATGGCTGGTAACATTTTTATGTTACTGCCAAAACAAGAAGCAATGAGAGCTTAAACCAGGACAGTGACAATGGGAATGGGAAGAAGAAGGCATATTTAGAATGTATGTATGAGGATGAATCTATAGGTTTCTGCTTTGAGTGTCTGGCTGGGTTGAGAATTGAGACAGAAAATGGGGGCAAAGGAACCAAGATTTGGGGAAGAGCAGAGAGGTTATAGGGAGGGAAAGATACATTAAGTTTGAGATGCATACAACCCATACAGATGGAAATTTACGGCAGGTTCTTAGAGAAACAAATTGCAGAATTGCAATATGGGTAACAGTGGCAGGTAATAGTCACAAGTGAGATTGTTCAGGAGAAAGGTGTAAAGTAAGAAGACAAAAAGAAGGCAGTGCACAGAATTTTTACATTTAAAAGAAGATCACCTATATTTTTGTCTAACAAGGGTACAAGTGAACCTTCCTAGAACTAGGATGTTAAGGTTTTGACACAATGACTATGCAAATAACATGAAATTTATGTGAACCAGCTTGATGAAAGTATGTCAAAATGTGTGTGAAGACACTACACTGTACCCCATGATTGCATTAATGTACACAGCTATCATTTAATAAAAAAAAAAAAA